>JABFPJ010005182.1:0-12550 GCA_022817425.1 Gryon sp. ZL-2020
ACAAACAAGTAAATATAAAAATTAATTCGAAATAATGTGCTTTTTAATTTTGAAATAAAAATGAAAGTTACATTTTGAATTTCTGAATGAAAGTAAATTAAAAAACAATTATTAAGCAAAAAGTTTTTCGTGTACTTTATGTTCTAATAATAAAACAAACATTAATATTTAAATTATTTTTATTTTTTAAAATTAATATCGTTATAAATTGCCAGTTTAAATACAAAATTTTATATATTAGATAATAGATGTTAGATAAATGTAAAAAAAGTTTTATTAATTTTGATTATAAGCAAATGATTATTATATTAATTTTTATATTTACTTTTCATTGTCTATGCAATTATAAAAATTAAATATTGATTATAATAGCAAATAATATACATTGAGAAAACGAATTAGTAACAAGTTAATTTACTAAGTTTTTAACTTACCAATTAACAAGTTAATTTGCTAAGAAAAAAAAACATTAGTTTTTTCATGCATTCTGCTTTTCGCTCATTAAATTAAGGTATAAAAATAAAGAAAGAAGAATTTCGAGCAGTTTTGTACTTATTTCATTAGTGAACTTCTTAAAATATTAATTAAACATTAAATTAATGAAAATCTAGTATATAACTAAAATATTTGCAAACAATATGATAAAAATTTGATTTAATATCGGTTCATTCTTATTTGTCTACTTTATCGACAAGCAAAATAACAAAAGCTTTTAATGTGTCTTTGCGAAGAAATTATTGATTAATCTTCTTTATAACACGATTAAGATGTCTCAAATGTGTAATTCTATAGTTTTACAATCATTACTGCTAATAGAAATGAAGGTATTAAAGAATGTTGATAAAGTAGAAAGTGAATTCAATGCGGAAAAGTTTTCATTGAACACATTTATACATAAGTATTTACTTTAAAGAATTATTTAAGAATATTTTAATGTACAATATATAATATATTTTAGAGTCATTTATTTTACTTTATAAAAACATTTTGAAAACTACTTTTTTATTCTCAAAAAATTGACGGAAAAAATCAATAGATAGTTTACAAATTGTTTAGAATATTGTATATCTCAAAAACAGAAACATGAAATTTGTGAGTTTTTTTTTAATTAACAAAATTATTTATTTTTTTAATAGTAAGAAAAATTATTGAATCATTTTTTAACTTTTTTATTTTTATACCTTTAAGTTATTGCGATACAAAATGCGATGAAAGTTTTTCTGAATCATTTGAAAACAATGCAAAATTTTTTTTAATTTTGTATTGTTAATATTTTATGTTAATAAATTTAAAAGTAAATATATGTTTATTGCAAATAATAATATAGTAATAATGAGACTAAAATAATAATACACTAATTAAAATTTGTAATATTATTATTGATAAAATTTGAGAAATTATAATCAACAATATTTGTGGACCAACAGTAGGAGATATTATAAATATTAAATTCAGAAAAACTTTTATTAAGAAAAGACGTAACATTATTTATCTCATACAGACAATAATTACTTATTCAGTCAGTGAACAAGTATTTAGCTTATATAAGAATGTACTGGACTTGATTGTACTTAAGGTAAGTTATTACATAGATTAATTTTTACCTATTCAAGATTCAAGATATAAAGTTGAACATTGAATGTGAAACAGACAACGTTTCACATATATATATATTATATGTGATATATAACAGTCAATTATATTGATATTATTATATTAATAATTGCAAAATATGTAAATGATCAAAAAGTCCATTTATAGTAATTATAAAATATTTGTTATAAAATTGTAAGAATGAATGGAATTGCCTTAGATATTTGAGTAATGTCAAAGTAATTTTTTAATTCAAAATATTGAAAGTTTAACTTCAAAGTTATTTCTTATTTGACTAAATTAGTATTAAAATATATATTTAAAAATGAAAAAACCCCGAAAATTAATTTCAATGTTTAATTATTATCTAAGGTATTTCATTTAATATTAACGATATTGTTTATACCATATCGTAGAAAAGAAAGTAATTTTAACTGAAAAAGAGTTCAAACAAGTACTTTTCAATTTCAAAATCTACTGAAATTAAATTCATCGACTCTTTCTCATTTAACATTTTGCAATAATAAATATTAAGGTGAAATATTAATTCTACTTTATCGACTGTTACAATATTAATATTGTTTAATTTAATAAGCACAACTAATAGTTCTTATAAATATAATAAAATATCGTTAAAGCAATTCTATTTGGTTAAATTATTTTTTTAATTAAACATTAAACGTTCTTAAAGTTTGATTATACATAGAAGCATTAAGATCAGGAAAATGAAGTTCACATTTAAAAAATGTATACAAATTTAAATAATTCAAATTAATATTGATTTGAAGTTTTGAATATTTCACCTTAAGCTATCGTTTTCTCAATGTATAAAGCACAACTGCAAGAATTGTTCTTATACTTTTTTTATGTTGTTTATAATAATTGAATTATGTTTTACAGAATTACAATTGCATAGAAGATGTTAAAAAAAAGTCATGACACGATAAAATAATTAACTAACAATAAGATCGGCGAGTTGAAAGTGGAAATCGTGAGATAGATATCCCGCACAGAAGTATGCATAGCAAGTGTGTATGTGAATATATATATATATTTATATTTATATATATATTTATATATATATATATATATTGGTGAGGCGGATTCTCCATCTGTTTTTGATTCTTAATTACTGTGACGATGTGTTAACAATAGGGCAGTCTTTGATTCTAAGATATCATATTAATTGTTTACTTATAATATCATCATCATCACCATCACCATCATCGTCATCAACATCATTATCAAGATTGTACCATTGTCACAACAATTAAGGATTGAACGAAAAAAAGTCGTAATTGATATTGTCTCATCATGGAAAACAACAACGGATCAGGAGATGATGATTGCTGTATCTGGAAGCTCCAGTCTACTCCGGATTGACATCTTAAGGAGTTCCTGTATTAAGGTGGAAGATATGATATTCTTATCCAAATCAATTTTAATAGTAATAACATATATTTATAATAATAATAATAATTATAATAATAATCATAGTAATTGCAATAATTAGTTAAAAGTCGAAATTGTAGATAAAAAAATACTTTTTAATTAAAAAAAGAACAAAAAAAAGCAAAAAAAAGTAATTGTTGGCAGAGAGTTAGTTATTAATTTAATTGTAATATTAAAAGTGAAAAAAGTTTAATCTTTATAGAAAATAACAGAAAGAAATAATTGATGGGATATTGTGTGAAAATTCTGTAGAGCACCATTCATGCGTGGATCTTAGTTTGAGAAAATAAGGACGGACGTTTTTACAACGATATAAACGGCATCGTCGCTGACGTCATCATTGTCGTTACTCGATCGCTTGCTCGCTCTACGTATATGTAGATCAATTTCTGGCGTTGAAGCACAGTTAAGATGTCTGCGATGTGTACTATTCATTCAACAAACATGTGTATCCACTTATACAGTTCAAATTCATTTCAACAAGATTTTCATATTATAGATAGATCAAGTATTGCAGTTTTGGTTTTAATTTTGAATTTTAATAGACAATTTTGGTTTGAAAGAAAAAGATGTATGCATATGTACTGTATATATTAAATGGACAAATTAAATTAAACAAACTTAAACAATACAATTAGAGAAATTAAGAAAGATTGATGAAGATTAATGAAGAATTTTTAAATAATTGCTTGTAATCGATTAAATTATCTTAAGCTACATTTGTTTGTCTGGTATATATTATATAAATATAATTAAGTATTATTAAATTAAGTTTGAGTATCCTTGAGAAATTGGGAATAAATGTTATAATTATTATAATATAGTAATAGCTTTAGTTAACAAATTTTTAATATATCGTATACAAACTATAAAATGAGAAAAACTTTTTTATTAAGATTTAATTCATATAACAATTAGTAATAATTGTTATTAATAACTTAAAATCTTTAACAGATTTTGTTTCTAATTTTTGTTTTTCATTTCAATTTTAATTAGAATTTATTAATGTTATTATACTTTATTATTAAAAAAATAGTAGCTGAGTTTTATAATATATATTAAATAATATATTTAAAAGATTAAACAAAAAATTATTAAATATATTGAATCATTGTTGAAAGTTGAATCTTTGCAATAATTAAAATGTTGCAACAAAAATACATTTTTCATTTGCTTTTTTAAATTAATTAAACAGAAATGCAAAAGTAATTTCACAGAATATTTATTATTATTATATTACACTTGAATGATATAAAATAATTTTAAACTATGTTGTATGAAATTAAAATCACAATATCTTATCTTCATCAATATCGTCAGATATATTTTGCTAGATTTTTTCACTTGATTGTCATATATAAAAAAAAATATTTATATAGATACACTATTATCATTATAATTTGATAATTTTCTTTTTTATTTCTGACATTATATATGATCTAATGCAGCATCTTTAAAGATATGTATATCTGCCAATTTTGAATTAAAGAACTACAATTGAAAAACTAATCGGTATTTCTGATATTATGATCAAAATCAGATTATTATTGTTAAACAAAAAATTATATACTTCAATTTAAACTTCAAATTATAATCAATGTATATACAAAAATTCATATCATTTGAATTTTCTTTATTGAATTTATTAATTTTCAAAAAAAAATCAGATTTAGAAATTAATACACAACACATTGTAAAATTCCTTACTATATACCCCGATAACCATTTTTACGTAAAGTTTATACACAGATACTTCAGCTATTTGTATTAATATTTACATAAATAGTATAAAACTTGAAAAATATTGTTAAAACTTAAAGGAATATTGTAAAACTGTATGCTGTATTTAAAAATCACACAGCATTTATTCCCGTCATGAAATTCTATTAATTCTTACATTTTATATGAAAACGCAAATTTTAGAGAACAAAAAAACATTTTAATTATATTTAAGGTTAAAATTTTCGTCTGTGCTTCTAAGCATTTTTTCAAATTTTTTAAAATATTTTTATTCCATCTGTATTGATACAATTGGTAAATTTTTGTATTGTAAACGATAAAAAAGGCTTAAAGAATATCCTACACTTATATTTATATTATATAGATGAAAATTTTATAAATGTATATAATTTACGTAAATATTATAACAAATAGCTGAATTGGCTGTTCATAAACTTTATGTAAATCCTCGACACAAACGATGGTTATCAGGGTATATTTAAAACTGTTACACAAAAGGAAGATTCTTAGATAACAAAGTATATTCAAACATTTGAAAAAAAAAATAATATTTTTTATTAAATGTTTTACAATTTGTTAATGTTGAAAGCAACTAAGAAATAACCTAAAATTGTATATTCATTAAATTATTATAAATTCCAGAAAATACTTCATAAAGAAATACTGATATTTTACCAATATTTAACGTTATAATATTTTACAATTACATTACTATATATTATCATAATATTTATTGCATATGAAGTTATTTTTTCAAAAACGTCAAGCAAATATAAATAAATATGTAAGAGAAATATTGAGTCAATTCCAAAAATCAAGAATATAACATGAAAATCATAATTGTTTGACTCATCTGATAATTCATAATAATATAAACTTCAACCTAATAATTGATTAATGTCTCTCACGATACTTCCTTTCTGCAGTTCTTTACTTTGATTTATAAGGTTCTGACTTTTTAATGAATTTGCATTAACCAAATAAAACACCAAATACAAGATTTACATAATTAATGAGAAATATAATAAATAATTTACAAGTAATAATTGCATAAACAAATGACTTTATTAAATAATGAAAAATATAAAAAACAATATTTGTATGTTTTTATTCAAATGAAAATAAGTCAATATACTCTCGCATTTTCCTCGATGCCAGTCTCTGAGTTATGGCGATGAATACTTAAGTATAGCGCATGAATGTTAATGTAAACTAATAATATTGATAGCAAGTTTTCAAGAAAGAAATGAATTCCAGAAAGAAATGATTGTAAATATTTATACACAAAATATAGGTCATAATTAAAACAAATGGCAAAATAATGAAAATTTATTTACTTGACAATTAAGTGCTTTCTTACGTTTTGCTTTAGTTTATCGAGTCAAAGATTAGCAATGCTGAAACAATTCTGAATATCTGTTACATTTGATTAGCTGTACATATAACTATAGTATATAATTGAATCAAACATAATATGAAAATTGAAAACTATTTTTAGTTAATAACATATTTGGTTGGTATGTATATATAACATGAGTAACAATAATTATTTAAACATTTTAATTCATTGTAACAGTTATATAGAATGAATTTTGATATTATATATATTATATAATTTATTACTTTATATATTTATACATACGAATAGTGAAACAACGTTTTTGCATCGCACAGGATTTGCATCTATAAACATTGTAATCTGTGAATAAATATGAGAATCAAAAAGAACAATGTCTCCTTAAATCCTCACAAACTTATGATTTATCCTTTTCTATTAATTTACAATTGACAATTTTTATTTGTTAATTGATCTTAAACAATCCAAATGTAAAAACAATGTATACATTCAGTCATTCTGATTACCACATCTACTTAAATTACGTTTATTACGGGTTTGTATTTAGTAAGTAAATTGAAAAATTTTATGAAAGTTAAAATTAATAATACCAAAAAAATCTTTTTATAATAATATTAATAATAATTTACACAAATATATCAAACAAAATGCATGACTTGACCTGAACAAAATTTAAGTTCAAATGTTAAACTTCAGTTGTCTATAAAATTTCAGATATATTTTGCAAAGCATTATAATGTTGCTGAAATGTGATTTAAATTTTCATTTGAATAATTAATTCGTTTTCTTTGAACCAAGAAATTATATTTCCGACAAATTTATCCTTATTGATTTTTTTGCCGGACGGTGTTCCTGTGCATTGATGTACAATATCGCAATAAAAGCTGATACATATTAGAGAGTTGATTACACTTTTCAGGACAATCGAGAATGCTTCGCGCGACTAACGACGATTTCAGTTTCATTTGGTTTTTTATTTTGATGATATTCGCTATTTGTTATTAATTATCCGTTTTTTATTACAGCAATTGATGAGAAGAATTGATGATATATATTCATTCATCCATTTAAATATATGCACTATATATATTTATGTATATATATATCATATTATTATATTAATCGATAATTTTTCATTTTTAGGAAAAATTTATATGAAAATTTAAATTTACAGCAAAATTTGTAAAATTTACATTGACTTATTTGATAATCATTTAAAGAATTTTATATTGAAGCATTGAAACCAATTTCATCTTCCTTTCCTCTTAAACTCTGCTTTACTTACTTTTTGAACGTGGATATTATATATTATTTGTATATCATGTTTGAATTGCACACTAATTTAATGATTATTATTATTGAATGACATTATAATTCATGATGTATATTTTTTACAGCAATGTTACAAGAGAGCGATATGTTTATGGATGCACTGACGGCATCGACGAAATCAAAAGAGCCGAGAAAGCGAAAGCGGAAAATGTCAACGTCTTCGTCGAAGGATGGAGTACCGGATGTTAAGAAACAAGAAGCAAATTCCGCCTTCGATTCGAAGGACATTTCTTCACCACCCTCGTCGCCACTCGCAAATAATGAGGAGAAATCGCCTGTTGTTGTTAAGCCAGAATTCAAGGTATGTAATTAATAATTATTGTAATTATAGTAAAGACAAAATTAATATAATCAAAAGTGGACAAGATCATTACTCAATCAAATTATGTTTATATTAAATATTTATAATAATAATACATTGTTAAAGTTAAAATTTATATAAGACATTTCCATGATTAAAATTGAAACGTGTAGTCGATATAGGAGAAAAATGCAAACAAATATTAATTTTAATTCTATAAAAGTAATTGAAAAGTATTTGCAAAGTTATTCAATTTCAATTAACCATTACTTCTATATATATAATTAAATTATATGCACAAACTTAACAAAATAAGCTCTCAAATGAAATTATTTGATAATTTGGCTTTGTTTTCAAAATCTATATAAATTATTTATAATATTTTTCACATTTAATATAAGTAATTGTGTAATTACTTTTGCCCATCTCTGATTCGGATGTAACGCGCTACTTGTAACAACGTTGCTATTACGTTTTTTAAAATGTAACAACATTATATTTAATATAATAATGCAATAGTAACGAATTATTTTTTATTAGTAACAAGTAATGAAGATGATTGTTGTTAATTATTATTATTTTTTATTATATTATTACTTTTTTTTATATATTTTTTCACAAATATTACTATATTATTATAATAAATTAATTGCATATAAATTTATCTAAATACTCTTATTTCTATAAATAAATATTTGCATATTTATAGTAACTTTTTACTTTTGTAAATATTCGTAATCATTAAAAATATAAACTTCTTAAAAATCAAGTGAATGGCAAATGATGTAAATTGTTTCAAAGAAACAATTTTACGTTTGAACAAAATGTAGTATTAAAAGTAAACTTCATTTTTTTTCTTCAATTTATATGTAGTCATTAATTAAGTATATATGTTGTAGAACAATTCGTTATAGACTGTTGAACTTTTTTATAGCTTTTTATATTCCAAACCTTGTTACAAAATATATCTAAAAAAATATATTTTATTTTTTAATTAATTTTTTAATTTTAATTAATTTAATATAATTATATTATAATTCTATTGATTTATTGTTAACAGTTTTATCAAGATACGCTTGAAACGGAAGAAGATAAAGTTGAGGAGAAAATGAAATTAAGATCCAGTAATAAGAAAGTCAAAGCAGAGGAGGAAGAGGAGGAAAAGTTAAAAGATAACGATGATAATGGAGGTAATAACATTATGTCGATTATTTTGAGTTTTACATTACTAGATTATTAATGTATTATATATTTCAAATAATATTGAAATGCTAAATTTTGATGTGTAGAAACGACGCCAACGGATGATGCTGATGAGACGAATTCTTATGAAGGAGTAGATGTAGATATACAAGTAGCGGAAGCCATTGAGAAAGATAGCGAGAATGCCCTTCCGCCGATTAAGACGACGGAGGTTTTAAAGAGTGTATTGGTGATGCAGAAACGAAAAGGCCCGAAGAAGAGTCTCAAATGGAAAACTGATTTAGAGTCGATACGGTACTTTGAGTTGGATGAAACGGAGAGAGTCAATGTGACAAAGACTTTTACCGATATGAAGCTCATGGAAAAACAAAACGAGCGAGAAGCCTTCCAAATGGCAAGAAAATTATGTAAGTTTGTTTATTCTTTGTTTACGAGATTATGATATGGAGAAATGAATATAATGATGATGGATGATGCTGATAATGAATTGTTGATTGTAGGTAATGAGGACTTGATGGAGGAGAAGACGAGATGGAAACCGTTAATTCCAATTGATTTGCCGCCGCCATTGGTGAAACCAGGAAAAGACAGTCGAGAAAAGGATATCCAGTATGCTCGGGAGAAGGGCATTTTACAAGCGCTTTATCTGAATCGAAGCATGTAAGTTAACTGAGCATTTCAAGTTAATGTTAAATATATTCTAAAATATTATAAATATTAAATAGTTAAATATTCTAAAATATTTCTAAAATTAATAATAAAAATTCTTAATTCTGGAAATAAAATTAAAATTTTATTAACAAATGTTATTTTACATAAATTATTAATGAATCTTTTAGTTTGGGATGTGTATAAATTAAACTGTGCGCGCACACAAATCTGAAAATAACTTAAAAGAAATCAGTCTTAAAATAAACAAGGAAACAACATTGTTATAAAATTAGTTTGAAAACAGTGCAAAAGTTACAAAACTTGAAATAAATCAATTTAAAAATGAAGCAAGACTAACAAAATTTGTATGAAACCGGTTTAAAAACAGGATAAACCTAAAGAAAATTGTAAAAAACCAGTTCGTAAACAAAATAGCACTAAATAGATTTCTATAAAACCAGTTTGAAAGTAAATTTAGATTAAGAAAAATTGAATGAGACGTCTTTAAAAAAATTAAATATTTATTGACGACAATTGAGACTGAAACATTATTTATAATTGCAGGATCCCCGATTCAGCGGCAGAGCCTGACGAAGAGCGACACCACATAACCACCGACCCGAAGATCATTCCCCTGGACGATCTGACGGGGAACAAAGAGAGTGAGAAAGACTTCACGAACGTACCCTGGCCCGAGCCGAAGGCTCAGTTGGCAGCGCCATCTCTATCCAAACAAACGCCCACGCAACAGCAGCAGCAGCCACCAGCGGCCAATCAGATGGGCGGTTTTCCGTATCATCCGATGTATCCAGCAAATCATCAACAACAACCGCCAATAATGCCGAACCCGATGATGGTGGCGGCGCAGCAGCCGATGATGCCGATAGACGTAACGAACACGTCGCAACCACCACCGACAGTTGCCCCGGTACCAGCGCCAACTGGAGGTGGCTGGCGAACTGGCGATGGCAAGATGGTGATGGACGTGCACAATCCAATGGCGATGAATCAACCGGCTTTTCCGCCTCAGGGAATGGAGACAATGATGCCACCGCCACCTGGCATGATGGCGCCACCGCACATGTTTAATCCACAACAGCAACCCGAAAAATACGACGAAATGGCGTACTTCCAGGGAATGCCACCGCCACCGCCCCACGGAGTTCCTGGTCCACCGCCAATGTATGGACCCCCACCACCCAACTTCCAGGGACCGAGAATGCCGCCACCGGCCAACAGAGGTCGCGGCGGACCCCCGGGAGCCTGGTTCCCTCGGGGAGGCATGCCACCACCACCCGGATCCCGTGGAGCCGCGTGGCGAGGACCCTGGCGAGGCTCCGCCAAGCAACCGCCCATCTGTCGACAGTTTTCCAAAAACGGATTTTGCCGAGTCGGCGACAAGTGTCAGTTCTTGCATCCGCCTGGATTTGTTCCTTATTAATTATCTTCCGATGATACAAAGTTTTGGCTCAAAAAACAATGCAAAATAATAGACAAAAAAAGAGTTGCTTGCACTCTTATTTTTACAATGTATACATGATACGTATATAATAATTTACACATTTGTTTATATATATATGTATATGTGTGTAGGTGTATATATATATATACATATATATTGAAGAAGAAAAGAAAAGACATTGAAACGGAATCGGGGAATTTTTAGATGATTCTGTAATTTTGGCAGCTGACATTGTTGGTCAACAATTATGCGATGTAATATAAATGTGAAAAAAATATTTTGTAAAATATATATAGTTTGCAGCCTAGAGTTTAGTTAGAGCTGACGTCGGTTGTATTGTGAAATGATAAAAAAACCGATTGTGTAAAGTTTTTATATTCAATAGAAAAAAATTAAAGAAAATAAGAAACGACTTAATGTCGTTTATATTCTCTAAGACTGTTTTAGATTTTAAGTAAAATGTAATTTTTACCGCAAAGTGTGCAAATTAAAAAATCTAATGTATAAAAATTAATGATTTCATGTAGAAATTGGTGCATAATACTAATATTTAATTATTGTACACATTATTGATTAATTATATTATTGTATTATGTTTAACATTTAAAAAATACTGATTTAATGATACAATATTATAATATATATATTAATATTCAATCACTTTTTGTATTGCTTGTATTAAACTAGTGGTTGTTATTTTTTGTATACAAAATCGACTATTATCATTGCAGCAATTTGTACAAATATATACATACATATATATAATTATATATATAAAAAGCAATGCTGACAATGAACAAAATAAAAATGTTATCTTTATATATGGGACTTTTATCTTTATTCAACCTTTTTCAAACTTATTAATCTCAGTTGTAATCTTATTTATATAATGCTACTTAACTTCCCAGTTAAAAATATGCGAATCGCAGATGACTCGATGACGACTTGTTAGTGATTCGTTAGCGGTGCTGAATTTTGTGATGCTTCGCAAACGACTCGCTGACGACTTGCTATCGAATCGTAAAAAAATGAAAAATTAAAACAACTCGTTTACCCAGTTAAAAATATGTGACTCGCTGACGACTCGATGACGACTTGTTAGCGATTCGTCAGCGATGCTGAATTTGGTGACGCTTCGCAAACGACTCGCTGTCGACTTGCTATCGAATCGTAAAAAAATTAAAAATTAAAACGACTCGCTAACGTATTATTGATGAGTGCCTGACGACTTTCTAACGACGCGTTTGCGACTCAATGAGAACTCGATGAAGACACGATTATGATACGCTAACGACACGAGCACGACTTGCTAATGATGTGCTGACGACTCGTCAGCGACTCGTTTATTACTCGCTAGCGACACGTTGACTACTCATTAACGAGTCAGCTTAAGTTCTTTGATTTGTAAAATGTTTATCATTTTTAATTGCAAAAAGTAAGTAATTTAACACTTATTAAT
>JABFPJ010005183.1:0-12547 GCA_022817425.1 Gryon sp. ZL-2020
AAAGAGCAATGTTTTGATTTTTTTTTCTATGTTTTGAAATGAAAAATAATATTCTGAAAATTACAAACGCATAAAATTAAAGATACATTACATTAAAATGAATTACGTTATTTATTCAATTAACAAAATTACATATTTTATTATAATTGCATGTATATATGTATATGTTATATATATGTTATACATATAAATATACATGTTTATATATATTCATAAATATATATATTCATATTGTATATATATATCTACTTATTTATTCATCTTTAGACGTTTGATCATGTTTTTGCGAATAACTCGGTCAGTTTAATCGACCGACAAAATGTTTTTGCAGATTTGTGATCAGCATAAAAAATCCTTTAAAAATGACCTATCATGACCCCCCCCTTAGGGGGGGGGTAACATATTTCACCATTACCTAAAAAATTGTTACTTATTATAATGAAAAAGTTGATTAGTTTGGTGAAATGATAGTAATGCAATTTTAATAAGAAATTGTTGTTATATTAAGTTTGATATATTTGTAAAATGAAAAGATTGCTATGAATATAAGCTGACGTTCTTTCAAGATGTTTAGCATTCAGGGGAATTTTTTTCTTTGAACAAAAATTTAACATACGTATATGTAAAACATGAAATTAGCATACATGTAATTCAACATTTGGTTGTAACGTTAACATAATAGGTATTGAGAAAAAAAGTTATGGTGACGTAATTTTGTGTTCAATTATGTTTAGAAAAGAAATAATTCTTTGCAAAAACAGCAAATTAAATCGAAACTTTGAAATTATACAATTTATGATGTTAATTTATTAAAAATTGGAGTGGGGTTTTATACATTTTTATTTCCTTTGCAATTTATAATATTATAAATTACATATTAAATAATTAACTTTGCTAAAGCCGTTTATAAAATTAAAATTGTTATAATTTATTTTAACATGAATTATCTGTTTTCTAAATATGTTTTTCATAGATGATTTTTATAAATGTTCAATATATATAAAAAGTTCCTTTAAAATAAATATGGAACTACATTCAAACTAGTGGATTTATTTTTATGCTTTATTCCTCGAATTTACTTAAAAGACATTCCTAGATAGTTCATTTCCTCAGCTATTTATCAACAAAAGTTATTCTTATACTTAAGTATATAAAAAGTATACATTAAAGAAGGAAAAATGATAGAATATATATAATTTCTTTATATATATTCTAAGGATCTAAATTTTGTTCCAAAAAATATTATTCTTAAAAGCATTTTTTATATTTTCTACATTTTATTTTTAAAAAATCGCAAAATTAATACAAAATACTCAAAAAGGTATATGTTTATCTGTTTACAAAACATTGTCTCAAAGTTTGTTAAATTAAAAAGTTTAGTTTAAAATTATTAGTTAAAAATTAAAATTAGTAAAAAAAAACAACAAACAAATAATTTAAAAAAATGCACTAAATATTTACAATAACTTTGAAAACTCTTTATATTATTAATGAAGACTTTTTTTATTTGTTTTTGTATTAACATTCCTTTTCCAAACTTTATCCACTCTAAACAAGCCAAAACCAACTCTAACTCAATCCTCCTAAGCTCGAGAGCAAATGCCGAAATTCAAACCACCGCGCAGCGCGGCCGCGCAATCTCCACCAATCAGCATCTTCCTCTACCTTCCCCCCTTCGTACTCCAACCACCCCTTCCATCTTTGATTGGTCCGCTAGCGGAAATGACATCACACACCCACAATGCAGGATTCAAAAATGCCGCTCAATTTTACAATAAACTTTCCAAAATCGCTTGACCATCCTGTTGTAGCACTCTTTAAATTCTCATCCACAATATTTTCTGAATTTGTTTAAAGCGAAATTGATGAATTAAATGCTAAAACTTTTGGCGCGCAATGTATGCGCATGAGTCACGTGACTTGCGCATCTATTCCCGGATGAGGTCAGAGACGGTTGGTTTGTCGGTTTGGGTGTTCGGTCGTTTGGCAGCCTCGTAACGCTTGTTCACTCGTCGTCCGTCGCGTGTCCGTACAAGTCGAGCGTTCTCCTCTTCCTCTCGTCAAACGAAACCCCCTCCGTATAACAATTAACATACCCGTTCGCGGATCCACAATTTAACTACCTTTCTTTTCTTTTTTAATCCTCCAAAAACACAAACACAAAAATCATGTCTGGACTTGCGGATCCCGTGGCTTTCGCCAAGGACTTCATAGCCGGTGGCGTGGCCGCTGCGATCTCCAAAACCGCCGTCGCTCCCATCGAGCGAGTCAAGTTGCTCCTTCAAGTACAACACATCTCCAAGCAAATCGCTGAAGACCAACGTTACAAGGGTAAGTTAACCTACAACATTTCTCAAAACATTTTTGTAATAATTTTTTTATTATATGCATGTATATATGTGTAGTTAACATTTATCAAGTAATATAATTTGATTAGTTCATTTAGTCAGTTAGAGTGATAAAAGTCAAAGGTCAAATCATCAAGGTTAAATCGATCGGCCGGCGAATTTTGACGATGACGATTTGTCGTTAATCGACGGTGTGCGGCAACGTGTCAAAATGTGGTTACGTAATTTGATGCATCGGGGTAGATAGAATATGCAGCATTTTTATATCGGCTACTTTTACGTAAGCGCCGCGCGTGCGACCAACTTACGTAACCTACGATGATTTTTGTGGCCGCGACAGTGCAGGTCGATATCGTAAAGGGCCACTGTGCCAGATGGCCGTCGCTCAAACGCCAACGATCGATGACGACGCGGTTCAAGATGGCCGACCAATCGCCACGAGGCTCCAAGGGTGCAACCAAACGAAGAAACACAATTCGATCGATGTTTGACAAACATGATTTTTATGATGCATTTTTAGATTGACGGCATTTTCAATGGATCAAGGATTTTGCATTTCGGTTGATTGAATGATTTGATGATTTGACGACTTTGCAATTTTAGGTTAGATTTTATTGAGTCGCGACCTTGTGCTCGAAAATAACGCGCGTGCCTGAATTGTTCGTTAGCAAAAAGGTCATTTAATGAGACTCATTTTGTATACTTTATTTTGTTTTCTTCATTTAGTTTTCCTCATTTAATCGTTTTCTTAAAGTTGTAGATCAATTATTTAAACATTGCATTTTTGCAAAGTTTCAGAAAAATGATGCTTTACAATCATAATTTATGAAGTATATTAACTATGGGCATTTCATACATTAATTAAGACAACTTTGCCTCTGGGTATTTTTAAACATATATAGTCAGTTATTGTGAAATTCTTATTGTATCAAAGAAAAATATAATAAAAAAGTACAAATTTCTTTGGCAAGATCTTAAAATGGCGGCTCCAGCATTTAAATCGAGTCACGTGTCTGGGCTGCATGAATTCTAGAACATTAATTTGATTTGACACTGCAAAAATGTTGACAATTGAAATTGTTCGGAATCATAATAAGGATAAACGTTTAACTGTTAATCATTAAAAAAAACCCATTCATAATAAGGAAATATTCGATAATATTTGGAAATCAATAAAAAAGACCGAAGTCAAATGTACTGAAAGAAAAACGTAGTCAATTAAAATTTAGGCTCATTGAACAAACATAAATGATGTAATGAAAAGGTTTACTTTCATTAATGAGAATGAAGAAAAATAATGCTAATTAGAAGACAAGATTAGTGCGAATGCAGTCATGTTATAACCTTTTACAGGAAAATTTCAATCAATTGATACGGTGGCGCCCTCAAATCGGCGATATTGGCCCAATTAATTTATTTATTTGGAACAAAAAGCAATTTCACAAGAACAAGATTCAATAAAACAAGTTGAATTGATGAAATAAATAATTATTTTTTATGACAGCCAGTTATTTAATAAATATAACAATTTTCATTATTATTAGCTAATTGTTGTAATTTTTGCATACATTTATTTATTGTATCAGTTAACTTTGTTGTTGTTTTATTTGGAATCAAGTCTTCAACTGAAATAATAAAATAACATTAATTAAATACAAGTTTAACTGTATCTTTCATTGTTACATAACAGATTCTCGTAAAGCAGTTTTTCAAGAACAATTTTTGTTAATAAAAATAGATGAACCTGAAAATATTTATCTATCATTTCGTTGTTTTTCTTAAATGTAAAGACAATATTTTTAGAATCATCTAATCTGAGATATATGTCGAAAATAGTCCATGGAAAATTTATATTTAAAATGAATTTATGTCAAAAAAAGAAAAAAAATGCAACCATTAAACATTTACTTGAAATAACAGTAAATTAATGATACAGGAGGTTTAATCTCGTAACATAACTTTACATACTTTATATAATTAATTAATGAATTAGATTGTATTTTTACTATAACGTTGGTAATGAATTGTTTTAAAAATATAGCAGACGTTGTATAACAAATTAAAATTATCTTCGAATGATTATGCGATCGAACAAATTGGAACATTTTCAAAATCATGAATCGATATATATCTATTGTTTAGAAAAAATATCACACGTGTATGAAAGGTCATGCGAAAGTAACAAAATATTGTCAAACTTAAGTTGCCACGTGGTGTAATGTTTATCGTTGCCTCATACGATAACGATAATAAAGATGTTCGTTAGAGAAAATTCTGCTATTATGAAATGACAAAATCAAAACGAAGGATTTATTTATTGTAATGAACAAATGACCCGATGAACTCTTCATGAAATTTCTGATAGCAAAATAATCAATCGATGCTTTCTCATCAATTTACGTTTGTTTCACTATAACAATTTCATTTAAGTGAATGATGAGAAGTTAAGAAATACGGTAAATTTCATATTAAGTTATTATAAATTTGCATTAAAAATGTGTATAAAATGCATAATTTTGTCTTTAAGAAAAAGCCTTTTGAATCTTGTAAAAACATTAAGTATATTAATAAAAATGTTTAAACTGACTGCACAATTTAAATATAGCGCATATTGAAGTACATAAAACGCGCATGCGCAAGGTCTAAATGTCACTGGTAGGAACTTGACACTCGGACGACAAATTCAAGCGTTTGATGTTCTTGGCGCAGTGTTCGACTTGTTATTTTCGCTACGACTCAATTGCAATAACTGAAGTTTATGATAACACAAAAAAGAAAGACAATGAAAAGGATGAAAAAATAAAAATGGATGCTTTTGTTTGATGATTTCAGGTATGGTAGATTGTTTTATACGTATCCCAAAAGAGCAAGGATTCTTGAGTTACTGGCGTGGTAACTTCGCCAACGTCATCCGTTATTTCCCAACCCAGGCCCTGAACTTCGCCTTCAAAGATAAATACAAACAAGTCTTTCTCGGCGGCGTCGACAAAAACACGCAATTCGGACGCTACTTCCTTGGAAATCTCGCGTCCGGTGGTATGGCCGGAGCTACATCTCTTTGCTTTGTCTACCCTCTCGACTTCGCAAGAACAAGGTTCTTTTTCTTTATACAATTAAATTTGTACAAAAAATCTATTTTTTTGCTCTTTTTTAAACCTATATAATTATATTAAAATGTGATTAAAGACGTTGATTTAAATGATGATTTTAATGTAATATAATAGGTTGGCCGCGGATGTCGGTAAAGCCGGAGCAGAGCGTGAGTTTTCAGGTCTTGGAAACTGTTTAACTAAGATCTTCAAGTCCGATGGTCTCACCGGATTGTACCGTGGATTCGGTGTATCCGTACAGGGTATCATCATCTACCGTGCTGCTTACTTCGGATTCTACGACACTGCTCGTGGAATGCTTCCAGACCCCAAAAAGACACCATTCCTCGTTTCTTGGGGTATTGCGCAGGTAAAATATCTAAATCCAATCCAAATACTTTTATTCATACTATCAAAAAACAACAATTTCAAAATATAAAATTATGCTGGATACTTGAAATATATTAAATTTACAAGAATATAGTAATTGATATTATTTTAAAAAGTACGAAATGATTATAATGAACGTATGATTTTTAGGCTGTCACCACTGTTGCTGGAATTGTGTCCTATCCATTTGACACAGTACGTAGACGTATGATGATGCAGTCTGGTCGTGCCAAGACTGAAATGTTGTACAAAAACACATTGCACTGCTGGGCCACCATCTACAGGAGTGAGGGTGGCAACGCCTTCTTCAAGGGTGCTTTCTCGAACGTGCTCCGTGGTACTGGCGGTGCTCTCGTACTTGTCTTGTACGACGAAATCAAGAACCTTCTCTAAGCACCTTCGTGCTTATCATTTCATAACCATTACCAGTTTCACAGGTGATTATCAACATACGACAATACATAGACGTTGTTAAAACTTGTCTTGTAGGCTCGTTTTGTGAAACTGATGAAATATATAACAAAAAATAGATAAAAAGAGGGAGGAAAGGAAAGGGAGAAAAAACATGGTTACGCGACGATAAAATGAAATAATAACCAAAATTCGACCACAAATACTTCTTTTTCTTCAACTTTTTTTATTTTTTATTGTACAGAGGTAGCCGGCAACGTCTACTTAAAAAGAAAACGACACAACGATCATTGTATTTGATTGACCAAATAAAGAACCGATACGTGTATTTTATGTATATTTTGTGTATTTTTTTGTTCGCTACGCTACTTCAATTATTTCTGTTCGATTGGGTAATCACATTCAGCTATATTTGGTTTTCTAATAAACATCATTGACTGTGATCAGTTTTACAAATTGCGTTTTTTTTGTGTGTATATTTTCTTTATTCGAAATACCTCTAATAATATTAATTTTATTAAAATGAGTTTTTAATTAAATAGATTGCATTAATTACTTTATTTAAATATTAATTATTGAAAAGAATGATACAATTTTTTTAATTATTTTAAGAAATCAGTATTAAATAATAAACTAATTTTTAGAGCAAATAATATATGCAATAAAATATTAATATAAAATCAAACTTGATTGTTTAATAGTGTTAATTCATCGAGTTAACTGTATATTCTAATTAAATAATTTAAATATTCATTGAGTAAAAAATATAATTTGATTATGAATAAGGTTTATAAATAATATTCTTTAATTATAATAATAGTGGCATAATTAATACTACATATACTAATACAAGTTAAAATCTTAATAAATTTATTTGTGTTTAATAAATATAATTATTTTTATCTAATATCTTCCTTGTTGCATAAAAAAAGTTTTAATTACTTGAAAGTCTACTTAAATGAATCCTAAAATAAAACGTTTATTAATTTAAAAAACATTTTGCCAAATTATTCCAATATTCATTAATTCACTGATAATATGGCTAAATGAATAATTTTCCCGACATTTTTAAAATTATTATTAAATATGATGATTAATCGTTGATATGACGAGATAGTTTTTAAGGCTATTTACATCGATGGTTCCAAGTAGCTTTGTTGTAACTTTTTGAATTAATTTTATTTTATTGTAACTTTTGATCCCTATTCTAGACTGTCGTAATTTTTTGAACAAATCTAATTTAATAAAATAACATATTTGTAATGCTCAAAATACGACAATATATTACAAGTTTATTAAGTTATAGTTTAAAAAGTAGATCAATTTATAAACTACATTTTGTATTTAAATGATATTTTTCGATCACTTCATATTAGGTATAAAAATATTTAAAATATTGTAAAAATTGTACATGCAATGTTTTAGAATTTTTACTAAAACATTTTGTCGGATAGTTAAAATATTAATAAGTTACAACAAATCTGTTCGAGACCATCGATATGATTCAAACATGTTTTATGTACGTTAATATATGAAAATATAGTTCATTTATTTGACATACATAAAATAATTAGTTTAGTTATAATTACATTATTAATAAAAAAATAGAAAAAAACGAAAATCTAATCGAAACATTGTTTTTTGAATTTAGAAATAACGAGTCACGAAAGCATCGATCACCCAACCAACCCCTCGCCATCCGGTTCAAAAAATCAGCGGCAATCACCGTGGCGCCATAACGTGTTGCGCAAACAGCAAAGCGCACCAGCTCGTCGGCCCGAGCGAGCGAGCGGTAGCGGCCCGCGACAAAAACTTCAAATGAAAAATTATTAAAAAAACACACAAAAAAAATTAAAAAAAAAACAAGAGACCATTCAAAAGAAAAAACAACTAACAGCCAGAAGAGAAGCCTGAAAAAGATCAGTCTCAAGAATCAAAGCAATTTATTCACAAAAAAGCAATTAAAAAACACAAAAAAGAAAGAAAAAAATCCAAAAAAAAAGTCAAATCATCAGGTCCGCCCGACGTGGTGTGGATTCGATGATAGAGAACAAAGATACTACTACCAATCTAGAAAAGGAATTCGCTTAACTTATTGCCGAACGCAGTATTTTATGCGGCTCTCGCGGCGCGCTACTTTCTTCGCAAGAGTATGCGGAGTGCAAACTGGAAGCAGGGGAGCAGTTTTAAGTATCCACGTTAGTTTGGTCTTTCGTTTTGGAAATGCCGAACAAACGTGTAACGATTAATTCCAACTGATCACAATTCACAATAGCCAAATTGTCTCGGGACAAAAGTATATAATTAATGACAAAAAAGAACTCAAAAGAAAAGAAAAACTGTGTAAAAAAGTACAGAGAAAAAAACTTGAAATCTTTGCACAAATTCGAACTTCGTGTAAAGATTTTCGAGATGAATTTCCCTTTCCCTTGAATGTATAAAGTATATATAATATAAATTATTATATACGTATATTGTATACACATATATGTTTATAAATGTGTATATTATATCGATTTATTTATATATACGTTTATATAAGGTTTTATTGAATTATCCTTTTCCACCCCCGTTCCCTTTATTTATAGTTAATAATTAAATGTTAATTAATTTTGTTTCCTTTCTCCTTTCTTTTCTGGATTAATGTCCTTTTGTTTTTCAATCGGCCTTATTATTGTATTGTATGTATTCTTTGATCATTGATGATGGAGAAGAGCGAGAGAGGGACGCGCGGCGAAAGATCATAAACGGCGATGGCGGGGCGCGTAGACCTGGGCCGCCCCCCGCCCTTATCCTCGGCCCGTTGTAGATAATTATAAATGATTAATTAAATTTAATCGTAATTATTAAATAAAAAAATAATAAAATAAAATGGAGAACGCGAACACAGATAGGAAGATATAGAATGACGTGATAAAGAGCGACAAAAAGTGGGAATGCAAAACCGGAAGGTCGGAGAATGTGCCCCGATGATGACTTTTGTTTCAGTTGTAAAACATTCTCCGGAACAAATTCATGCACGTGTTTAATACTGAGAGCAGTGTAAACTCTTGATGTATGCAACGCATCTTGTTCATGTTAAGATGTGTGCAAGTATGTCGGATCAATAAAATAGAAAATAAAGGTGTTCATTTGCCTCAAAATCATGCGTCTCATTTTATATCCTTTTGACAAATTTGATTATTTTACTTTTCTTCATTTTTTATTATGAATTATATCTGTATATCAGGCTACTACTTATGCCTATTACAATGATCTTCGGTTTGTAACATTTAGTTTTCTTCTTCTTTCAATTAAAGTATTTTATAATATTTTTTGTAAGAAAAAAAAATAATAGATTTTTAAAGCTTGTACATTCCTTTTTACCTAATTATATAAATTATAACTAAAAAAATTACTTTGTAAAATATAAATCAAAATGTTTATGTAAAAAAATATAATAGAAAATGTATAAAACATACAGTACATTATATATTGTATAAAAAAGTTATATAAGAAATTGACAAATATATTTATTGACAAAACGATGAGCATGACAATACTTATGACTAGGAAAAATCTAGATAACTGTTGTCTTTACACAATTTGATATTACAAATTTAAGAATTACAAAACAGTAACATGAAAAAACCTATTGATGACAATTCGTTTGCAGTCTTTGGAAGTAAAGGATAAGAATGCAAGGAATTCCGGTCGGAATAGATTGAAGGTAACGGATAGTGGGGTTTATGGACGATGAAGAATTATATGTACAATAAGAATCTTTTAAATTAAACCAACATCGGATACGGTCATACCCTCGTCCTATTTGAATCTCCCGCGAGTCTATCCAGAATCTGACTGATTCCTGGCATGTTCAAAAATGTACCCAACACTGGTACCCTCCGCAAAAAGTTTATTGCCACTGACATAAAGCCACTGTAATTAAGGAAAATATTATTATGTTGTTTAAAGTACTTTTAACATTTACTTTAAAAGGTTTATCTAAACTAATGAGTAACTTAAATAAACTAAATCATAAATATGCAATAATAAAGCATGACAAAATGTGATATAAAATGTTTTATTTGTATCAAAGAATATAAAATTCAAGAGGAAAAATAACGTGAACGAATAAATGAATGAATGAAGTTATTATTTTCTTCTCGAACGATAATGCGTTCTTTTTTCACCAAAAACAAATGCGCAGATAGTATAAAAAAAGTCTCTCATTGGATACCTAAATAGTATAAAGAACCCATAGAGTTCAATAATCATTCCAATAAGTGGCCATCCAAAAAGCACAACAAATACGCCGATAAAAAAGGATGCAGTTCCTCGTAATTTCTGAGTTTGAAAAAAGAAATTAAATGTTCTCCAGGGTCCCATAATACATCCTAACCCGGATATAAATAGGATCTGCAATTATAATTTCAAGTAATTTATATTTTTTAAATATAGAAACTATTTAAATTTTAAACTGTCAAATGTAATATTTATATTAATTATTAAATGATAATTATAAATATTCTATACATTTGACACATTTAAATAGTTAATTTTGCATTTTATGTAACAACAGTAACGATAATGATAAAGCATTTTCTTCAAAATAAAAGTCTTTACATGTCAAATAAAACTTCTAATAAAAAATAAATTATCAATTCTTTTAAATAATGAACAAAATGAATAAGTTTCAATTATTTGTTTAATTTACAAATTACATCATTTCATATTTTTAGTGATTTATAATTTTGAATGCAATTGTGATACTCATGCAAAATCAACAAATATTCAAATTTACAATATAAGTTACGTATTAGTTCCAACAATCAACATTTGTAATGTTTTATTAATTCTCAAATACAGTAGCTCATTTGTTGAATTAACAATAAAACAAGTTGTGAATAAAATCTTACATTTCCAATAGCGAGAAGTCCTTTATCAAAAAGAAGCAAAACGCCAAGGAACAAAAAGGAAATGCCAAAACCAGCGAGTCCAACGCCAATTTCTAAAAGTAAGAAACAAAAGAAAAACAATTATTTTAACAATAACAAGTTTAATGATGAAAAAAAACGATAAAGCTTTCAAAGTTGCAATTTTTCAAAACAAACATATAGAATGAAAAATAATAAAGAAACAAAAAATGTGTTACAAATATGAGCAAAAATGTTTGACTTACTTTGTGTGTCCGTCACCTCAAACATCGTGCTTTATTTATATTTGAGTCTAGTTTTATATGAATTAATTTTATTGCTAATTTCTACAATATTTATACAACAGCCGCCACCTCCGCGTAACATAACCTATTTCCACGTCATTGATGATGCGACAGAAGTGTCTCAAATCGCAAGTTTCACAAATCACTTTTTGATGCGCCAAAATTTTTCGCGCGAAATTTGACAAAATTTTGAGGACCTTTTTTTGCAATAACGTTTTTTTAATTAATTCGCCACTTTTTTGTGAACTCGACGATTTTCCTCGTAAAATGATGATTCTACATTTGTTTTTCCCACTGACAAAAAAGCTCAACCAATCATAGCTAAGCGCTGCAGAACTTACGGATATAATGTAACAAAACATAACCTCTTGCTTGGATTTATTGATAAATATTTATTACATTATACACATTTTAATGATTTTCTTTCATATACTTATATGTATTACAATTTTTTCAATTGATGGAATTTATAATGTATAAGTTAATTGTGAATTTACATCTATTTTATGTTTTAACAAAAAAAAATCATCTTTATCAAAGTTCGTTAAAAATAATCTCGAATTATTAATTACATCATTTTTATAGTTTATGTATGTGCATATTTTGAAAATATAAAATAATTATTAATACAAATATTGTGTAATATTTTAGATACAATTTTAATTCGTATACAAGTGTTTATTTTTCAGATTATATAAATATGTTTACTCTTTCTCTCTTTATTACACGAAAAACAGTTTTCACAATAAAATATAGTGACAGAAAAAATAGAGCCTCTAAAATCGATTCGCAACTGTCAAAACTTATTCTGCCATCAAAAAATGTAGTAACTGTAACTGTTTTTAAGGTGGACAACTATAAAAATCGATGGTAAATAACAGATGAAACCATTGATTTTATTAGTGAAAAATGTCAATAAAAAGTTTACACTTAACTCTCTCAAATGTCACAAAATTTGGGTAGAAAAAATTCTCAAATGTCACGAAGCGAAAAAATTTTGATTGGCTACATTTGTCCCCACCACGAATTTTCGCGACTTTTGGGAGATTTTTGTCGTTACATTTGAGAGATTGTGACATTTGAGAATGTGACATTTGAGAGAGTCAAGT
>JABFPJ010005184.1:0-12547 GCA_022817425.1 Gryon sp. ZL-2020
GGTAAAAATGTCAAAAATTGATTAAAAAACATGTTTTTTTCAATCAATTGTAATTTCGTTAAATTTCATCCAAAATTAACTTTCTTTTTTTTTAATTTGTTCAGAATGAACCAAATTTTTTGATTTTAAAGCGAAATCAATAGCTTTATTTGGATATTTTTGCAGAAAAATGCAGTTAAAGTTGATGCATTTTTTACATTTTTTTTTGGTTATGTTTACAGGGCTAAAACGTAAAAAAATGTCACGTGTAATAAAAATTGCGTTTCACATATCGAAAGAATTCATCTTTAATTTAAAAAAAAAGAAAGTTAATTTTCGTTGATTTTAAAGAAAGTTACAGCCTTTTGAAAATTAGCAATTTTTGGGTTAAAAAAAGTGATGCGTTTTTTTTTGCGACCAGTGTATATTGTTAACTATTCGTTGGTGGCGTTATTTTAGCTGTTCTTGTTTATCTGTAGAAGTTCCATGCGGTTATCTGTTTTTATGCAGGGATTTCTTTATAACAATACTAATGGCTGTTTAAATATCATATAATTATACCTAATAATTTTAACTACAAGTCACAAACAAAATATTGAAAATCAAACTTAAAAATCAAAACAAAAACGATGTCCAGATAATGTCTTTAATTATTTAAACAAAATATATTACTTTTCTAAAATATTTGTATTGAAGTACGATAAGAAGACTAAATATAACACAAATGCTGATATCGAAGAAAAAATCAAGTGATATTGCATATGTTAAACATTTATAATAAAAATATTAAATTTATCATTCAAATATGCGTTAACTTTATAATTTAGTGAAACGAATGAAAAAAAATGTAATCAAATAGATTTCAAATAATTTCTTCTTGTCCACTAAAAATATAGTTTATAAATAAATCTTCTGGAAAAAGATCAAAAAGTGAATATTCATTCCGCTTCTTTGATCTACATATGTATTGATAAAAAGTATTGATTTATTCTGTATAATATCCTATGCTATATTTTATTAGAATTTTCCAACGAGTAGAACTTGATTACATTTCGAATAAAAATTAAAATATGAAATACGAATTATTATAACAGATTTAGTTCTTTATGGTTGAGTAAAATAGTCTTTCGTAAATATTTCAAATAAATGTTTCACATTTGTTCCTATTTAAAAAAAAAATAGTGCAGTTAAATATTTTCGTTGATAATCATATCTTTATAAAAATATTATACAATGTATTTATTTTTCAGGGTCAGTCCACTCAGCTAAAAAATTGGATCTTAATATTCTTGAAAAGTCGAAATTCAAAGATAATCTGACAATGACTCGAATGTTACTACAAGAACCTGGATGGAAAATCGAAAAGAAGGGTTCAGCGCTTCTGTTACGACGAGATAGTTCCGACTTGAAAACTGCGCGGGTGTGCTTTCGGTGCGACGTCGAGGTGCGAGAATACGAGAGGGATGACGACTATCCTTACGATTCAGAGCCCGAATCGACTGCAAGTCCACTAGCAATGTGCGCGAGCTGTTTAGCGGCGTTGTGTGTGACGGTGGTTTTACCATGGCTACTTATTGGTGGATAAAAATTGTCGATCAATTGAATTTACAGAAAAAGGCCAACAATGTTCCTGAATTTCAATCAAGAAGTTCGTGCGATAAGTCATGAAGCAAAATACAAAAAAGGACCCATTTCTAAAGATTCAATATTTTGATATTCAATCAGTCCTAAAAATGGTGCCCAATGTGGGGCCGTAGTCGTCTTGTATATACGCTTAGTCAATGACAAAAACAAACAAATACGAAAATTTGTTAACGAACATTCCACTTTGTACATGACACTTTTTGAGGACGACTATTGTTTTTGATGATTGTTTTCTGTTTTTATTGATCTGTGATTCTGTTTTCGAAAAAAAAAGTTTTTAATACATCGTAACTAACAAAACGTTGATTAGTTTTTATATTGTATAACTGTATACACGAAGACACATCCCAATGGCAATGAAAAAAGTTGTTAAACAATTTTGAATAAACTGTTTTGTATAAAATAGACAAGGCAAATAATACAATTGTCTGTGAATATGCACATTTTTACTTATTTAAAAAGCAAGAAATACTTCCACTTTCTCGCAGTTGACAATCCAAAAGCTAAAACAAAAGAAACATATTTAAGGAACAAAGACAATACATTTCGTAATATGTAGTAGAATTTTGAAAAAATGCTTAATTCTACTAGTTTCTTTTTATGATACTAAATTATAAAAAATGTTTTTTTAATTCAATTAAAATCCAATGTGCTAGGTAGAGCTCTTCGGTTGTCACCCTAATAAATATAGTAGATAGGAGAACGTTTGTGCGAGGAAAGTCAAACGTTGATCATTTTTTGTAATAAACGGTAAAAACTCATTAAAAAATACAAATGTGATGAATGTAATTTTGTGCGATTATATTGTCAAATGCGAAATTTTGTACAATATTTTTCACAACGTCTCAAAGTAACTGGTGCCATTTACGATAGAACGTATTTCTATGATATATATAAATGTAAATATCTTCCTTTATTTATGTAAAGTTTTGATTTCAATTAAGATTGTGATATGAATAATATTTATAAGATTAAACGTATATGTTTATCTTTTTGAATATCAATTCAGCAACATTTTGAACATTGTTAAGTTTTTTCCTCATGAATGTACTTCAGAGTAAATTGTTAAATATTTATAACTTATTTGTTTTTTCTTAATGTCACAACGTGAAGGTAAAATAGTTTTGTTAAAGCAGCAAAATTTCTGTTATTCTCCTGCACGTTAAATCGTGACTTTATTATGTTGTAAAATTAAATGAAAGCTGTTACAACACGAAAACTGTTCTGTAAGTTGAAGAAACTTTTCCGGAAACCACCAAAGAGCTGACCAATTTTTCATCTAACTAACAAACCCTAGATTGTCAATTTCCTCTGGAGTCTAATAAAAACCTTACATGAACCTTTCAAAAGTGTTACCTTTTTACGTATACAATGTGAATAAAACATATATACATTTATCTAATATTATGTCGATTTTCTATGAATATATTTTATTAATTTTTGAACGTGAATTTTATAGTACAATATGAAGTCATCACAATTCTGTATGGAATCATTGTATGTCAATCAATATATGTAATCATAATTTTAACAATGGATTATATAAATAATATCTTGTCTAAAAATTTATTTCCCTGTCATTGTCCAATTTTCATAAATCCAAACAATTTTAATCATTCTCATTGAGTTAATTATCAAGTTTTTTTCAATATTTATTCCAATTAAAAGCAGAAAACGGAATTAAAAATAGTCATAGTTAAACACTATTGATTTTATAAGATATGTTTAAGGAAAAACTTTAAATACAATAAATATTTAAGAAGAAAAGTAAGTTAATAAATAAACTTAAAGGAGATAAATAAAAGGTATAAACTTAAATAAAAATGATGTATGAAACGTGCGCTGGTAGCGTATATTCTCGTCAAATTAAAGTGTCCTTTTATAAATTTTTTGCTAGCGCGTCGCGGACATTTTTTATCCTGGAAACATAAAACAGCTTAATAGAAACGACAATCGTTTGTACTTTTTCACGTTTTTCGTCGACAACAAGAACAACAATGCTCGATGTCACGAAATATTGTTTTTCGTTGCAAAAACCATGCAGATGACACTCGAACTTTGTATTCAAATTTATTCGCTCTTTATTTACATTTATATGTTTCGACTATACAGTAGTTGTATATGCATTATTACTATAAATATAAACTTAAACATACAGCTTATTACTTTACAAGTACAATTTTATGCCTTTTAACCAATTACGTTTCAAGTATTTTTTAGAAAAAAAACGCCCTTGCTGTTAACATTTTAACAAGATATTTCATATTTAATAAATTTTAGGAAAATGTGGTCCATCGTTATTCTACTTTATGCTTATTAGCGCCAAAGTTTAAATTCTTGCATTATTAAGTCGCTATTTAAGATAGGACTAACGTGAAGTGGCGTATCATAAATGAATTTCAATATTTTAAAAATATTTTACATTTTGTAAAGTAAAATGTACTAAAAAGTGTATTACACAACTTCTTAACTAAAATCTAAATTTTGTATATATTTTTCTTCATCTAAATAAAATTTTAACAAATATATATATATCATTTTTATAACATTATAACATGTAAAATTAAATTCGGCAATGGAATTTATTTAATTAAACTAATTATTTTACATATAATAATCTTAAAATAAAAGTTTTTATTTTTGTGTGTACTACTTGCACCAGGAATTTCCCGCAAAACACTTCCGTTTATAAAATTAAAGTTTCCTTTTTAAATTTTTTCCGTTACGAAGCCGACATGGTAAGCTTCAGCTAATTATTTTTCTTTTTAAATTATAAAATATATTTTTTATAATTTAAAATAAAATATAATAGCTTTTACTGGCTAGCAGAATATTTTTATTAATAACTCACCATCGTTTCATCTATATTGGTAAGCATAGATGGTCAAATGCAATTACTCAATTACTTACACTAAATGTGAAAAAGATAATAATGCTTGTAAATTCTAAGGACGATTGAGACACTTGTTGTTATTCTGCATGTCACAGAATCAAATTATTGAATAATTTAATTTATCGTCTTATTTTTGCGAACTATGAACATATAATTTAATTTTTCTACATCAAAGTAAGGCTTAATTGAAATTCAATTACTTTTCAAGTCCTTTTAGACTTAAAATGAATATTTTTCTAATTTTTTATCAACACTACACGACTACACTTTTCAACGGTAATTGAAAAAATATCTTTTTGTAACATGAATATATGAGTTTAAAATTCAACAATTTATTATTACTATACATATTTAGTAAAAATGTAATTTTATTATTTTAAGTACTTTTACGTCAATTCCAAAAAAATCCTTTTAACTGTTTTCAGATATTTATTGTTGAAGATACGTAATTTAACATTAGGAGGCTAACGTACCGAAATCAATGCTTCTTTATTAATATATACTAGTATGTATTTACATTTATGTCATTTTCAATAACATATTGAAATAATTATTACACAATCTAGATTTCTAAATAAATGCAGTTGGATGGCATAAATAAAAGTACATTTTACTTTTAAAAAAGTGTAAAATTTTACACAATTATTGGAAGCCCATATGTGATACACTACTTCACGACAGTCCTACCTTAAGAATAATGTCGAAATTATAATAAGATAAAATATGAATTTAACAAATTTTTAGATAGACTTCTCATATTTATTATTTATTTGTTATTTTATGTGTTTTTTTATGTGTTATTTCACATAACTACATTATGTGAAGATTAAATTTAATCTATAAATTCGGTTGAATGTTCACGATGAAATTTTGATAAAATGTATGAATATCAGTTAAGAAAAATTAAAAAATGTACGAATAAACTGTACATATTGTCAAAGAAAATTTTTAATTAAAATTAATCAATCATGTTACTTTCTTGTTATGATCGATATATATATATATTATTAGCGATCACATTACATCCAAGACGTTCCACGTTAAATCTCAATTTAACATTAATTAATTCCATTTAACTTCTCGAAGCACCTGTTTATAAAAGTAGAGTGTATATATACATTTCCATTAACTCTGTCTCATAATGAATCTAATTACACAAGTTAATATCGTTATTTCACCAAGTTGAACTTTTATGCAATTAAGTTCATATATGAATATATTTTTGCACCATATATTTATGTAATCAGTACAACAGTATTACTGCAAATAAATCTTAAGAAATGCATTTGTACAAACACGAAAATACAAATAATATACGTAAAGCTGATCTCAAAATTAGCAGAACGTTAAAAGATTTTAGAATCAAATGAGCAATCTACTTTGGGGAAAGTCAATCACAGAGGTAAAAGTTTTTCCTAACTATATGTTGCACTTTCTCAGTGAAACATTATAATGAATTCAGTGCGGTGTCAGGAAACTGCAAGTCATCATTTATGAAGATGCAAAATTTCGTAATTTTAGTACTAATTAAGCAAAGATGAACTTTACCGTATCCTCAGCATTAATCAACTAAAATATGCAGAACTCACTCAATTGATTTAGTGCTATTCAAAACTGTCATCACGTTTGATATTAACCTCAAATATCTATACATAATTTTATTATACAAAGTACGCAGACCATAATTATTTCACGTAATTGAGCATCGATCAAACGTCCCGCACTGAATCATCAATTTATCGTAATAGTGTAATAAATTTGTGGAGGGGCGAATACAAAATAGGTTTAGTTAATCTAGCCTTCGAACATCTATCGCAAATAGTTACATGTAAATTATTTAAATTTACTGCCAATTTATCAAATTTTATATTACTAAGTAAAATTGATACAAATATCAATTATTGTAAACAAAAAATTTTACTCAATTAATTTCAATATTCTAAATATGTAGAAATATATAAAAATGTAAACAAATTTTTCTTAAGGATATTGGCAGAACGAAAATGCAAGAACTATATTTCAGATTGGCCAGAACATGGATTAAATAAACATACAATTGTCTGATTTGTTTTCAGATATTTCACCGTATTATTTATTAAATAATGCAATCTGAAAATCCGATTACTCAAATCGTCAAGTATGAGTTAGAATAGCGCCAACTTATAAATAAAGACGTTTATTTAAACTATATTCTGATAAAATGTCAACGAGTTATTTGTATTTTTGTTTCTGTGAGCCAACATCCTTAAGTTGTAAAATAAGTAATTTATATTTTCTTGCGGGAATTTGTTTAACATGATTATAAATTTAGTTTTTAAATTATTGTTGAAATTGCAATGCTTCATGTTGGCATTAGTTTGGATTAGCCTTGCGAAATTATTCTAATATAAGTTCTGTTGGAGAATTAAAAATAATTCGCTCCTTAACTAATATAAGAGTTGATAAATGAGACGCAGAAAAACTGTGATTACCACCGCATTAAAGTTTATGGTCACTCCTTCAAGCTCACTTCTCCCCACATCCATCCTGTAACTCTTTACGATGGTTTTAAACAAAGTTATAAAAATTCGAAGTCGACGTTGCATTTTTCCATTGCACGTTCTATTTTTTCATTGCAATCATCAAGATTATGTTATAAGAAATTATCAAGAATCATTTTTTATATAAAACGTTGTAAACTGTACATTTTCTTATATACAAATTTACGCGTTTTTTCTACTCAAGTTATGGTACTAAGAAAACTTCATTACTTTCAATTAAAATATTACAAACTGTTAAAATGTTATCACGGTTTCTTATTTCAATTCACGTATCATTAATATAAAATTTGATAAGACATATAAATCAGATTTGATTTTTAATTAAAATAATTACTAGGTGACTTCTAGATTGTCAAATAAAATTAACGTGAATTGAAAAGATAAAATATTTACTTTAATAATGAGAAAATAAGTTTATTATTATGAAACATAATTCCATAGATGATATGAAGTTAAGTTACTTAATATTATAAAACTTTACGACGGATGAAATTTATGAACTAAAATTTGTCGGTAAATCCTATTTATTTAAAACTTGATTCTGTAACTTGCTTGATTCTCGACAAAACTTACATATATATTTAACGTAAGAACAAGTAAAAACGTTTTGTCTCGACTGTACATGTCTTTTGTACTTAAACTTTTGTATAACAACGTAGTTTCATGGGTCGAGCGAAATAGGACAAATAGGAGGTATTCCGTTGAACTAAATTGGTACGCGTTCTACTGGAAAAATGTAAATCCCTTATCGTTTATTTGCAAAGTTTACTCGTTGCTTATATAAAACATTTATTTTAGTTTATAAACCTTGAAATCACACTTTCTGTTTGTTCTGTCTGTCAGATTGTGTCGTCGTTTAGATGAAAACGTGTTTATTTAACTTGATGTGAGATTCAATTGTCCAAGCTGTTTGTTCCATTTCCAATCGATGTACGTAGATAACGCGATCTGTTCGACTAAAACAAAGACCGATTATTCAAAGCGGAAGTCTGCATTACGTGTATCATTCAATAACAATGAGCTTTACTTTGTTCAAAATATCGCTTTTATGAGTTTCGTTCGGCTGTCGATAATTTAGTTTAATTTTTCCGAATTAAAAGTATACGAAAAAGAATTGGTTCCATATTCTATAATATGAACTTTCTACCAAATAAAAATACAAATTTCTTGTATTTTGTCGTAATATAAAAACTTTGCCGTAATATAAAATTAGTCTTTAGTAATTTTTACAAATAATAACAAAACGTTTTAGAATATGTTAAAAAATTAATATATTTTTGTTTTATAATTAATGTGTTATTAAATAACATAAATATGCCGGGAACGTTTTTTTAACACAAAAACTTTATTTCTTTGAACCAATAATTCGATACGTCTTCATTCCTAGATGGTATAGGACTTTTTATACAGTAAAAAGACTGAAAAAATTATTTTTATATAGTAATGTAAGTACGATTTCGACACGATATTACGACGGTTTTCTAATACTTTTTTCACCTTATGTTCACCCCGCTCTTTTACATAGAAAGAACGACAAGCTGAAAGCAAGTGCAAACTTGTGGTAAAAGTTTCAAAAAGTAAGATAAAGTCTTGAGAAATACGAGCTTCCCGTTTTGCGCGTTTCCATTTCAATTTTCAAGAAACTCCTTGTGCACGATAAGCTTACATTTCTACGAGCAATTATAACTCCAGCCTATTTTCGTGTATCAAACACGTGAATGTAAGTGCGCACGTGCGCTTAACAAATATTGCTATTATGAAAATTTTACGTGTGATGCATAAAGTAGCCCAACAACATTTGAATACGAAACACAAAAATAATGGGACTTTTACTTACAAACTACAATTTGTTTAAACTAAAGAAATATACGTTATTATTCATCCTGGATAAAGCATGGTGTATTTTCAAAATAAAAGGTACATTTAAAAATGTCATGTACCTTTATAAAATGTTTATTAGTTCTGCTTATTTATTTTTCCACTAAAAATGATGAAAAAACGAGTAGTATTAAATTGAATTAAGAAAACACAGTTAAGACTTTAACTTTTAAAATATGGTTTTATGAAATAAAATAAGGATATATCCTTAGAAGACTTTTTGAAATTATTTTGTTAAGGTAAATCTTTAGATTAGATTTATTTACAAAAACGGCTTCCGTTTAATAAACACATTTTACACATCTTCAAAGTGCGAAATTGATTCAGACTATTTTACTTATGTTAAAGAATAGTCAGAATGAATTTTATAGCGTAAAAATATATTAATTTTGTTTAATTAGGGAACCCGCTTTTGTATACAAACTGAGTCTGAGATCTCACCTTAAATACACATATTAAACTAATACATAAGTTCAATACATTAGTTAAACTACAAAACTTATGGTATACAAATAAAACTACAACACAAAAGTTGTTTTTTTACACATTGTTTTATTTACAAAAATATTACATGTAATTATCAGCATAAAATTACGCAGTTTTGTAATATAGATAGAATCAAGAACATTTAGAAACGTTAGATATTTTAATTTTCGATTAACCAATATTATTATTAACAGGAAATGTAAATTCAAATATGCAAAAGTTTGTTTTCAAAATGCAATAATAATTTTAAAATAAAATTAATATTGAAATAAAAAATATGATTACATGTTAATTTGAGAATAAAATTTGAAGGGAAATTACGTTGCAACTGGTTGCTTTTTCAAGAGAGAAATGCGTAATGTTATTGCAGATATGTGAGAATTTAATTTCACGACTGATGCATAAATATATGCATTGTACCAGCTTCATTCTGATTTATACTCGATTCCATGTGAATGGCAATAACTCTACTGACCGATGACTCTACGCAATTCACCAGTCGGAAATGTAATGCAAATTTCATCGATTGAAGTATTTTATACTGGCAGATGCAATTCATGGAAAATCAAACAAATCCGCAGCAAAGAAAGTATATTATTTTTGTTACATTCATTGCACTTTGTGCCGTTTTTACGTAATTTATTTTACAAAGTTTACACTTTTCAATGCCTCACGTATATACATAAATCAATGATTTTCTTTAGAAAAATGCTGATATATGCAATACTTAAAAATACATATTCTACTGTAAACATTCAAAATCAAATTGAATACATAAATTGCACCTAATAAACAGTGTACGGTAATATATTTTTTGTGACTTGATAAAATTTAATCAAAATAAACATATGTTAAATTTTTAATTGAATTTCGAAACATTTATTTATTATTACTAACAAATTTGTACAAATATAATTATTAAAGCCAAACTGAATAATTTTAATATTAACTGTTTATTATATGAAATATAAAAATAACACAAAAAGCTTTTAAGTGATTTTCTGGTTTATTTATATATTTGAAGTATGAATTAAAATTGATTTATATTATGGGTTTGCATATCTGTAATATATTTACAATCGTTAAAAACGAAAAAGTAAGCGAGGTTATGCGTGATTTAAACTTAAATTATTTCATTTAATTTTGGAATTGAACTATAATCCACAAATTAGATCAAACAAGTTAGAAATTCGTATTATGAGACTGATTGTGAATATTATATAGAATAAGTAAATAAATAGTAAATGAAAGTAAGACCGATCCTCTGGTGGATCATTGGTAGTTGCACTTCAGCGTTCATCGAAGCTAAGTATTGGTCACTACGAGGATGAACGACTCGCTCGGATTTCGAGCGGGTGCTTAAGCCACTTGTCATGACTTAATCAGTGTGAACGGTATGCATCGTGGGGGGGGGGGGCTTTATCAGTTTGGGTATTCAAGTTTACGGAAGGTAGCGTGATTATCCGAACTGGGCATTCTTCCAATCACAGCCGGTGGTCCCGTAAGCATTAAGACATAATGTTCTTACATGCACCCAGGATAGAGACTCATCAAATGTGTACGGAAGGTATACATAATAAAAACAATTGAGAGATGTGAAAATTCGAGTGTTGACTTTCACTACGAAAAAGTGTATTTGAGAATTTGAGCATTTTTTGCACAAAAAATTGTTTAAATACTGTAAATTTAGCTAATGTACTTAACCATTTTAATTGATATCAATACCTTATATTAAGAATACATTTATTAATGTTTTTATGTTCCTTAGTTTCATATGTTCCAATTGTGTTTTTTTACTGACAAAATCCAAATACAAAGTTTAACTTGAATTTACAATTTAATTCTAGATTCATTCTTTAAATTGGAGGTTTACAATTTGTTGAACGTTTTTGTATCTTAATTTTTTTAACTTAGTTTTTTTTCTTATACTTGGCCTTTACTTTTTATTTTATCTATTTTCCCTTATGTAAGTATTTTCAAAAGCACATTGAACTTAATTTCATTATTCTACGAATAAAATAATCTGGTTCTGTTATATAAGACACAAAATGCTTGTTTTATGTTAAAAATAATAATCTTAAATAACCACAATCATTTATGTAAATTTTGCTCGACGTGAATCCTATCGGTTTTTCATGCTTAAAACGTAAGTACCGCTGAATTTATCTCTAATATAATTTACGAAATAACTTAATCTTTCTACAATATTTGTTTGGTTACATCATGCTCGCAAACCTAAACCAATCTACCCTAGTCCTAAATTATTTACAGAAACATGATACGCCCTCATCCTCGTATAATCATATTTCGTAATGCAAACAGCACAAACTGTTGTACAGCAGCGTTACGTTAATAAACCAGTCATTAATGTAATTATGATCTGCACGTACTCTTCACTGGATTATCAGCTTGGAAAACCCTTTCTCGGAAGCTATTCAATTAAAAAAGATACTCTTATCTTATAATACAAATATTATGTTATAAACCGAACCATCTTTACAATATTTATCAACTCTTTATAACTTCATTTTTTTAATAATTTTTTTTAAATATATACTCGCTAATGTAATCATACAAATATTTATTGAGGTGTAGTTATTTCTTATTTGATGCTTCAAATGGGGCGAGTATCTAAAAATTTTATATTTATATCAAGATTATTTATTTTCATTAAATATTTACAAGTACATTTTCTATGAGAATTAATAATTTTTTATGAAAAAATTATTATTTTATTATTAAGGCTCGCGCTAGCGACCCGACGAGCCAAGGTTTTAAATTAATTTAAATAAATGAGATGAGAAATAAATTAAAATGACAGCGCGACCCTACTTTCTGGAATATGGAAAACGAATTTACTGCTGTCTCTGTTCGACTTATTGAACGCCAATGCAAATGTTGCGACAGAAATAGATAATTCGGGCCTGTCGACTGCTAAAATTTTTCTCACGCCTGAAGTTCGTCGATGTAATACTATACATGTGAATACGAAATCGCGCAAAATTTGAATTTTGCTTTTAATAAAACCATATAATATAATGAATTACATGGGAAAAATTAATTCTGTAAGGTAAAAAATAATTATATAATGCAAAATGACCTTGAAAAGGTAAAAATATACGAGCCA
>JABFPJ010005185.1:0-12545 GCA_022817425.1 Gryon sp. ZL-2020
AATAAATACTTTTTTAAAACTATATTAATTGTGTATTTGTGCCATTAGTTTTCGAGATAATTCTGCTAAAGTACCTCATTAAATTAGAAAATATATTGTTATAAAGATATAATTCACAAAAAACAAAAATTAACATAACTTAACTTTATTCAAGATGGCAAACGACTTGTGCATCCTCTTAACCTTTTGAGTATATTTTTTACGAACATTTTTACTATTTCTTTGAAAGTTAGTACATAATGGTTTTTTGGGTCGCTGAATGAGAATCTGAGGTCAGCTTTTTGAAATTCAAAAAGGCTGATCCAATATGACGGACCAAATTTTCAAAACTGTCAAATTTTCATAAAATTCAGTTGAAAAATGTATTCCTGTATTATAATTATATAATATAATTATAATTTATGAGTTGAAATATTGCAATTATTATATTAAATATATTTTACATTAATATTAATTTAAATAATTTATTTGATGTTAAAAATGATCAATTTTATGTGTCGAAGTATGAAAAAGCAAATTGGAAGGAAAAAAATTTGCTTTTTCACACTTCGACACATAAAATTGATCATTTTTAACATCAAATAAATTATTTAAATTAATAATGTGTCAGTTAAAATATATTTAATATGATTTATTAATATTAATTACAATTATAACAAAACATACGGGATTTCAATGATTAAAATCACCTATACGAAAGATTCACTGTTCCAATACTCTCGGAGAACGTTATTTAGTTCGGAAAAACTGTTCTTTTTTTGGTGCCTGAATTTCTCCATGTTTCATTTAAAAAAAGATTAAAAATTATTTACGTAAATCTGCAAGGACAGTGCGGAGACAGATTTGTGTAAATTTTGTGTAAATCATTTACATACATTTTACATAAAGTTAACGTAAAGCTGGCTATCAGGAAAATTCCGAAAAAAAGAGAGAATAAAATGATTGAAAACTAAACGAAAAGAACAGAACAGAACAGAACAGAACAAGAGGAATAAGAGGACAAAAAAGTGTACATCCCACCTTGTCGTGTTTCTACCTGAGATTATTGTTGCTGGTGCTGCTGGCGCTGGCGAGTTTGAGTGGCAGCTGCTGTTTAATAGGCAGATTCGGCACCTTCTGCTGATTAATCGCACTGCTGATTAAGTTCCTCGGTATGCTCTTTTTCGGGATCTGCTGTTGCTTTCTCGACTGATGCTGACTGCTTTCGCTCGGCGACGACACGGACGACGACGATGACGAGGACGAAGTCGCGACGGAAGTTGCCGAACTTTGTTGATTGGTTGTCGTTGGCGGCGCGAGCATCACGAATCCCTGTCTTTCGTAAGTTTCAAATCGCCGAAACAGTTGTTCTCGTTGCAACGCGAGGTCGCGCTGCTCCGCGGCCAATTGTTCCTTCTGACGCGCCAACTCCTGTTTCTCGTCGTCAAGTTGCGCGCGCTCATTCATCATTGTAATTCGAAAGTTCTCCTTGTCGCGACTAAATTGATCCTGCAGATTTCGCAGCTCTTCGAGTTGACGATTTGTGTTCGGACGACTCGACGAGCCGAACAAATCCGAACTGTGCTGATGACCCTCGTGATGCATCGCCACTTTGGCCTGCAACTTGTCCACGGTTGTCATCAAGTTGCTGATGATGCAGAGCAGCGTGTAAATTTGATTGGACAATTCGAGCGCCACGTCTTGCGATACTTTGCCTTCCACGGCCAACAGCTGACTGCTGCTGTCCGTCTCGGATTCCTTGTCCTCGCGACGACTTTCGTTGTCCTTTAGTTTGGACATGTTGTTGCCGGACATCTCGCGCCAGAGAATTTTTTCCTGCTAAAATGATCATGATTATTGCAATTGTTGAACAAGGTTTTTCTGCTTTTTTAAGGTGAATACGAAAGTCCATTGTGCCGAAATTTAGTGTCTTTTCAAATTAAATTTTTTTATTAATGAATAAAATAAAATAAAAGTAATCAGGCGATTCTATGATTATGGGAGAATCATCTTATTAAAAAAATATTAATTTTTATTGTAAACTTTTTGCCAGGGACCTGAAATGGTTTTTTTAGAGTATAAAAATTGTTATAAAAATCTATTTTAGATCCCGGGCGAATATTTTACAATAAAAATTAAAATTTCTTTATTGAGAAGATTCTCCCAGAAACAAAAAATCGCCTGATTATTTTTATTTTCTTTGATTCATCACTAAACAATTTTAATTGAAACAAATATTAACAATGACTTAATTTCGGGACAATGGACTTGAGTATTCACCTTAAGGGGACCGTCCAGTAAAATGGCTAAAATCCGAATTACTCAACCAAGTTGGATGACATTTTGTTTGATGGTAGTTGATAGTGTGTGGATAATGAAAATTAATACGTTTTTTAGAACAAGTATTTTTGTACCAATTTTCTGTAGCAAAACGTAAAATATATTGATAATATATTGTTAATATATTTTTAATATATTCATAATACATTCTTAATGTATTCTTTATATATTTTAATAGATTCTTAATATGTTTTAAATATATTAAAAATATATTATGAATAAATTAAGAATATATTTTTATAGAAAAACTATATTCAGAATATATTAACAATATATTTTTCGTTTTGCTAAGGTATTTTGTTTTAGAATAAATGAATAATAGGTTATTTTCAAAATATCAAAGGTACCCAAATATTTATCAGATTTTGTTCAAATTATCGCCAAAATGTTCAGAGAATAGTAAAGAATAAATCTGTCAGATCGAATTTTGATATTTTGTTTCGTTAATTAGTAATCCATTATTGTACAGAGTAACCTTATCTATTTCACATATGTTTGTATAAATATTTTCAAATATATTTTTTTCCGCGAGGAAATATATTAAAAATATATTATCTATATATTAAGAATGTATTAAGAATATATTAACAATATATTAACAATATTTTTGTAATATATTTTACGTTTGCTATGGATCGAGTTTAAACGTTAATGTTGCATTTATTCATACGAATTATATTTAATTAAAAATTAATATTTAAATCAGTCAGTCAACTTTTAATCGGAAAAAAGAAATTTGAAAATCTCTGAATATACAATTTAAAAAAATCGTCGAAAATTCAATTTTCAAAATTCACTGAACAGTCCCCTTAAATGATTCAAGTTCGGAGACTTGTTCTGTTGACTCTGTATTGACTGATTTGGATTGTTTAATTGTTTCCATTTTTATTAAAGATTGAAATGCAATGATAATATTTCATCTGCCTTAAACAAGCAAATACCACTTTCAATGAGATATTTGAGATTATTTAAGATTGCCAAATAGAAAAAAAAGGACGAAAAATAAATCAATTTCCGTGAACATGGAAAAAAACCAACCGTTTGTTTAACATTGTCACCTCGTGCAGGATTCGATAAATTTTTTAGCAGATTTTTCTTAGTTATCAATTGATATCTATTTTGATATCTACGACGGACGCGCTCCATTAAAGTTTTCTAGACATTGGAGAGAGAAATATCGTGTTAAATAAAAGCATTAGTAGTTTTAGCATGGTTTCTTTGTTAATAAATAAACAAAAATTGAAGCTTAAAATAAATGTTTAAGCATAAATTAAAATATTAAATAAAATGCCAATTAAATCAAAATGTTTGAGCAAAAAAATATATTTTTGATGAATAAAAAGGTATACTTGATTTGATGATTTGAATAAAAAATTGTGTTTTATAAATACATAATCAGTTTATCGTGGATTATAAAACTTACTTTATTGTAGTCGAAACCTGCAAAAGTTTCGGCACGACGTGGTACACTTAATGAGGGTGACACATATGCCTGACTATGATGTTCACCGACTGAACTCACACTTCTAGACAGGGTTGCGCCACCAACAACATTGCAAGATAACGAACTAGCAAGTCGCGTCGCTTGCTCGACTGCAATTACGACCTTTTAAACAGCAAAATAATAACAATTATTAATATTATTATTATTATTATTATTATTATTATTATTATTATTATAAGTTATACACATAAATTTATAAATAATATATATAATAATACATTTAAATATTTTTCTGTTTTTTTTTTTGCTTTTACCTCACTCCATAACTGTGAAGAATCAATTCCTTGATCGCCATGAACAAACTTTGCATAATTCGGAAGGTGTTTTTCGCCTTCGATATCAGCGATCGCAGCATCGCTAATCTCATTTCGATCATACACGCCGGCTGCTTGCAATAATTTTGCCTGTAAATCCATTTTCTGTTCCAACAATTGAGCATGTTCCAGGTCCTTTTTCTTAAGATCACCTGAAAATGAACATTTTGTTGTTGTTATATTATTATTCACGAATACTTTAGATAGGGTTGAGATGATTTAAATCAAAAGATTTAAATCATTGATTTAAATCGCGATTTAAATGAAATGATTGTTTTTAAAAAAATCAATGATTTTAATGAAAAAGTATTTTATTTACAAAAAATCAAAAACTTTTTTGACCTACAATTAAAACTATGCAATAACTATGATTGAAATCATTTTAAAAAAGTGACAATTATTTATATAGCAAATTATTAATTGATTTTGATTATTTATACAATTCACGAAAAATCAGTTGTTCAAAAAAGCAATTTGAAGATTTAATTGAAGAAGATTAAGAAAATTAGTAATAAAAAAAATAATATTAATAAAATAAGAAAAATAAGAAAACTAATAAAATTAACAAAACTAACTTACTTAAAGAAACAGAAAACTGTGAACACTAAATAATAAAAGAAAACTAATAAAAGTAAGAAAATTACAAACAAACTCAAATAAGAAAAGTAAGAAAGCTAATAAAATAATCAAATTAATAATACAAAGAAAATTAACAAAATTAAGAAAACTAAGAAAATTAACAAAAATAATAAAATTGACAAAACTAAGAAAATTAAGAAAACTAAGAAAAAGTTACTAAAATACAAAAAGTAAGAAAACGAACAAAATTAACAAAACTAACTAAAAAATGAAAACTATGTAAAACTAATTAAAATAAGAAAACTAAGAAAATTAAAAATGAAGTAAACTAAGAAAATTGACAAAATCAAGAAAACTAAAAAAAAGTAACTAAAATAATAAAAGTAAGAAAACTAACAAGACTAACTAAGATAAGAAACTAAGAAAGTTAAGAAAACTAACTTAAATAAGAAAATTAGAAAAAATAAATTTAATAGACTAAAAATTAAATTTATTTACTCATATTTTTAATATTGTGATTTAAATCGGATTTAAATCTAATTTCAATCAAAAAAATCGATTTTTTTTTATTTTTTGAAAGAAATCCTGATTTTTATCAATCCTAATTTTAGAGATATTAAATTTATGGGTTTCCAAATAAAACTTGTAATTGTTTATACAGTTCTTACTTACTATTTCAATAAAATATAAACTATCTTTTTTTTTTAAATAATAATGCAAGTCTGCATTACCAATATAATAATTGTAATTGTCAAAATACAATTTAATAAATATTTAATTAATGTTAATTAATATAAATTAATATCATAATTAATTAAGTTAAATTAAATGTAAAAATTAATTATATTACATTAAAATATACATTAACAAACAATTTCATTTTTAAATTCTCTTTTTATATATTTTTTGACAAAAATGCCAAATTCTAAAATTCAAATATTCGATCATTCAAAAATACGAAATTTCGTAAGTTCAAAATTCTATCTAGAAATTCGGAAATTTAAGAGTTTAAATATTCAAAAATCCCAGAATTTGACAGTAGAACATTTCGAAATGTCAAAAATCTAAAATGTTTAATATTTGTTTATTAAAAAGTCGAAAGATAGAATTTATATTGTAAATATAAATATTAAAATAATAATATTTAAAAATACTCGCACATGTAATTTAAATATTTAAAAATATTTAAAGATCATACTGAACAATATTAAAACATTTGATTTCAATATTTAAAAACATTATTTAAATATCCTAATATTCAAATATACGCAAATTCAAATATAAAATATTCCAAAGTATTCAAAGTATTTAATAAACATTCTAATATGTCATAAGCCAAGTAATAATAAAAACTTTGGAATACTTAGATCAGTACTAGACAAAAATAAATGAACAATCAATAAGTACCGATAATCTTTTGAATATGTTTTTCTTTGGCTTTGGCAATGCGCTGCCGATCTTCGGGATTAGAAATAGACGAAGAACGTGAATCCGAGGCGCCATTATTAGTTGAAATACTGTCGGAGTCCTGCGGACAGGCTTCGACTGCCGCCCGAATGGCCTGAATCCAGACGTGCGTGTCTTTTGGCTTCAAAACTTTGAGCTCAAACATCTCAGGATCATTGGGATTACTGCTGATCAAGTAAATGCCACGCGACTCCTGTTGGCCAGCTTTTTCACGAACTAATAATTTTTGCAATGACACTACGCCGGCTTTATTGTCAGGCACAAAGAACGAATACTTTTGATCCTTTTCCACCAAAAAGATCAACACGTCTGTCAACACTATCACATTGACGGTTGTCATTTTGCCGCGTCCCTGCATCAGATGTGCCGTTCCCTCGAACTTCAGATCACAATTGTCCCGAATCATATTGGATTTCTTAAATTTACCGCCGCGGTAAATTGCAAATGACTTTGCGTCGATTCTGCAAAAAAATGCAATTCTTATTATCATTTTGGATGAAAAAACTTTCTGTCAACAATTTTCTTATGAGAAATCATATGAGAAATCTTATGAGAAATCTTAGAAGAAATTTTATTAGAACTCATGAGAAATTTTATGAGAAATCTTATGAGAAATTTTGTGAGAAATCATATGAGAAATTTTATGAAAAATCATGTGAAAGCTTATGAAAAAATTTATGAAAAATTGGGTCAATTCATCATATAAATTTGAAATTTTCAAAATTATGAAATTTAAAAAATTATTATATGATAAATTGACAAGATTTCTAATATGATTTCTCACATGCAAATTTTTGACAGAACTAAAATTGTAGTTGAAAATTGTATTATATAAGTGACGTTACTTATTGTAAATTTCAAGCTTGCGATCCTTTCGTTCACGATTGGCAACACAAGAGTCAACTTCGTTTAAAATGTCTTTGACGAAGTTCAGAGCCAAACGCAGATTTTCTGATTCTTCAACGTCATTTCCGGTTTTGATCAGCGGCTCAATCAGCAACGGATACTTCGTTAGACGTTGCGTTACAAATAGAATACATTCCGGTATACCCTTTTTCTTCAGCAACGGACTGGCCTATAAATCATCGAACATTAAGTGATTATTTAAGTATAAATAAATAATAAATAAAATGTAATAATTAATAAGTAAATAAAATTGAAGAAATAATATTAAATAAATAAATAATAACAAAAAATGTATAATAAATAATTAATAAATATATATAATATATAATAAACAATTAAAAAATTCCTAAATTTCAAATTGCATTATCTGATGGAATTGTTTTTTTTATCTCTTTCTTCATTATTGTTATTTTCATCGTCCGTTTCACATATCTTATAGTATTTTTATATTATGACTATATATTGTATTTTATTCTATGTTGTATTTCTTTTTTTTTCTACACACATATATATATATATTTAAATAATTATTTTTCAATAATAAATAAATAATTAATTAAAAAAGTCGACTAAAAAAAAAAAGGAAAAAAAACTCTTTACCTGACAATTGCGAACAAATTGAGCAAAATTGAGATCCCGCATGAGATGTGTCTTGCAGGTATTAACCGCCTCGCGATGTCGGCTACAGAATTCGCCGTACGATCGTTTCAATCGATCGGAATTGGTTGACGAGAATTGATCGACCAAAATATCGGCAATCGTTGTGACAACTTTGCCCTCAGCCTGACGCTTGCGCAGCTTCAACAGAAAGCCCAAATGAATGTCGATGAGCTCGCGCAATTGCGGAAATACCCGATCGATGATCTGATTGCTCATTTGAAAGTAATGATGTATGCCTTCGGCGAAGATCTTCTCCATTGCCAGCAGCACCATGCAGTGATGCTTCTCCGTGAGAATGAATTCATAAATGTGTTCCTGACGTTTCACTTCGCGCTCGTTCTTGTCGACCAAACGCAGCGCCACGTTGCGACCAATCGCGGCGCTCCAGGAGTCCGGTTCTTCTTTGTTCAGGCCAAGCTCGGGATCGAATTCACCCAGATCGACGTTGATGAATTGCAGTTGCTGATTCGCATGCCCATCGTCGCCGTAGTCCAAATCTTCAACGCCACTGAAAATTGTTAATCGTTGAATTAATCATTTTCTTTGTTATATTTTGTATTAATAATAAGGCCCAATTAGGCCTGTTTTTGGAGATAGTTATTCGAAGAATTCGAAGAATGTTTCGGGGGAAGAGCTCTAGTAATTCATTATTGGGGTATGATCAGGTTATTATAAGGGCTCTACAAAGGCAAGCCCAGTTTTGATGGTATTTAGTGCCAGAATTACAAAGGCCTATATAAGGCCTAATGAAGGTTTGCCTTGAATGGCAAAGCCTCTAGAAAACCTTTAAAGAGCGTTTATTGGGATTTTATATAGAGGGCTACCCTTGTAATTCCAAACATATATTGCGTATATAATTTCAGTATAATGATACTATAATGCCACTATATTGCCATTATATTACCATTATATTTAAACTATCATGTTACTATAATGCCATTATAATTCTACTATAATGCAACGAGTCCCTACTATAATGTGTTTTATTTATATATATTCAAATATATTAACAAAACTATAATGTCACTATAATGCCACTATATTGCCATTATATTGCACTATATTACCACTGTATACATATATTGACTATATGTATAGTGGCTACATATTAGCTTTATATATTAGCCTTATAATGCGAATGTAAAGAAATGTATACAATGTAAAAAATGAAACGTAATATAGTGGCAATATAGTGGCATTATATTAAAATTATATGGGCAATATATGTTTTGAATTACAAGGGTGCCCTAGTATAAAGGACAGTATATTGCCCATATATAAAATATATTGACCATATATACCTAGGAAAAGAAAAAATATATTCTTAATATATTCATAATATATTCATAATATGTTCAGGACATATTTTCAAAATATTCATAATATATTTTTAATACATGCAGCATTTTTAAAAAATGCTCCAACCCTAACAAAACGAAAAATATATTGCGAATATATTGTTAATATATATTGCGAATATATTGTTCTGGATATACTTTTTCTATAAAAAATATATTCTTAATATATTCTTAATATATTCATAATACAATCATAATGTATTTTTAATATATTGTCAATATATTCATAATATATTTTTGATATATTTAAAAAATGCTCCAAATTTACTTTTTGCGCATTATATCGTGAATATGTTTTTAATATATTTAGAATATGTTCCTATATTAAAAAATATATTAAAAATATATTACGAATGTATTAAGAATGTATTAAAAATGTATTAAGAATATATTAAGAATATATTGAGAATATATTAAAAATATATTAAGAATATATTAAAAATATATTACGAATGTATTAAGAGTATATTAACAATATATTCAAATAAATATAGTTTTCGTTTTGATAGGGAAATTTACCTTTTTGGGATTATATCGTGAATATATTGTCAATATATTCAGAATACGTTGTTAATATGTTGCTACTATATTCTCCGTATAATCCTCAATTAATATATTAAAATTATATTAAGAATGTATTAAAAATATATTCCAAATGTATAATTAAACAATATATTTGGAATATATTTTACGCTTTGCTATATTGACTATATGCATATATTGACCATATCAGAGATGGGCACATGCCATTACAAACTGAAATAATAAATAGGACTTTCTAAAGATAAATAAGGATAGTTAATTATATATACTTCTTTGTTTATCCTACACTACGACAATCTTTTATCCTTATATTTGTAATGGAATGTGCCCATCTCTGGACCATATATTGATCATATATTGGCCATATATGGATTACTTATGTAAAGTGCTAATACAATACCAGTATATAGTTCATATATGGAAAATATGCAAATATATGATCAATATAGTACCATACATTGTTAATTTATTAAAAATAATATATTATCAATATATTAACAATATATGCACAATATATGACCCTTTTTATTAGGGTATAAATAGGCATATAATGCTTCTTCCAAAGTTCTTCAATGAAGGCGTTTGTTAGAACTTAACAGGGCCCAAAAAGCAAAATATATTATATAACCTAATTTCAAAATTAATTTTAACATTTATTATCATTTTTATTATGAAGACTCGAGTTCAATTCCTGGATTGATAAGTTTTTTAGAGTGAAAATTTAGCTTAAATAGGTTTAATTATGGTCAAAAATATTATTTATCATATAATATCCATTCAAAATATTGTATTTTTATTAAATACAAAATAATTACGGGCTTGCCTAACTAGGCCCTAACTAGGGTCTACTTAGGTCAATCTTTATTGGTAATTAATAGGCAAAGTGTTACAATCCTAAAAAAGACCCGTTTTTAACCTTTGTAGAGCCTTTACATGGCCATGCGAATTGATCGGGCAAACCTATACAAAGCCCAGAAAAAATTATTACTAAGGTGACCAAATTACAAGGGCTTAATAAGGCTAATAAGATTATGCCAGTAATAGGAAAATCTCTGGAAAGCCTTTAAAGGGCCTTTTTCTTTAGTTAGGGTATTACCAGGAAAATGACATTTTAGAATCATTCGTGTCTTCGCAAATACAAGAAAATGATGAAAAGTTAAAGAAAATCATACTTGAATGACATTTTGAGGACTCAAAATTCATGAGAATTCATGAGATAGAATCATGAATTATGAAAGTACAAATTTAAAGATAGTAAGAAGAAAAGAACTATCGCACAGATGTATTACTGCATGTAGTAAAATGAAAAAAAAAAATATCTTTTGATCTAAGAATAACAAAAAATGATTGTTTACAGAAACTGTAATTATGAGGAAGTTCAAATTCACTGAAATTTAATGCTTTTTAAATTCAAAGGATAAAATTAAAATACATATTTTTTCCCTTTTTTCCATTTCGAACGAAATTCGACCTTGTAAATGAAACGACTTGCAAACACAGAAGAGACCTATTTTTAATTTTAATGGATTAAAAGAAAAAAATTACTTTTTTATATATCGTGTGTTTTTAGAGTAAACACAATTGAATTCATTCAAACATTTTGCCAAACAACACGTAAACACATCAAAAAGCAAAAATGTATTGAAAAAATGAAATTTAATAATAAAATGTGTGTAGTTAGAAAGAAAATGCATAATTGCATACAAACTCGGAGTAAAATAGTCCAAAGTTACATTCAAAAAGTGCAAATTAATTTTTTCAGAATAAAATATTGGGTTTTTTTAATTGTTGAATTGTAAATTTCTATTGTAATAAGAGGGTTGTTGGCGCTTTATGAATTTTTGATTTCCCTGATTTTGTCAGATTTTCCAGACTAAAATATGATTTTTCCAAAAATGTTAAATATGAAATACATGTGATTAAATAAATTTCAATATTTTAAAAATGTTTATTTAAATAGCTTAGTAATAAAATAATAATATTAAAATATTATATTCTGTTAATAAAATATTAATGAAATAAAAATATAAAAGTATTAAAGTTTATAAAATGTTAAATAATATTTTCAATACAATTTTTTAGAATAAAAAATTAATAAATAAATTATAAATGAACAAAAGCTTAGCCAAATTAAATATACATTGCAAATATATTTGTTAATATATTCTTGTTAGAGTCTAAATATATTCTTAATATATTTTTAATATAAAACAATGCATTCTAAATATATCGAAAATATATTCACTAAATAATGTTAAGACAATTCCCTAGAAAAACGAAAAATATACTTCGACTATACTGTTAATATATTCGGAATATATTGCGAATATATTTTGTGTATAAAAATATGTTTATTCATTCATAATATATTCTTAATATATTCTTGATATATTCTTAATATATTCTTAATATATTCTTAATATATTCCTAATATATTCTTAATATACCCCAAAAATTGCAAAAAGTGTCAATATGTTGCAACTATATTCTCAGTATATTTTTTTATTAAAAATATATTAAGAATATATTAAGAATATATTAAGAATATATTTAAAATATATTAAGAATATATTATCAATATATTATCAATATATTAACAATATATTTTTCGTTTTGCTAGGGTTATTTGGTGTATTTTGTAAACATATTAAGAATATATTCACAATATATTCAGCATATATTAAAAATATATTCACAGTATATTTTCCATTTTGCTAAGAAAATGTAATATTAATATGCACTTTGAAAAAAAACAGGAATAATTATAAAATTTCCTGACTTTTCCATAACTTTTCCAGAAAAATAAAATCCGTTGACTATTCCAGCTTTTCCAGGTTTTCCAGGTGCACAACAACCCTGAATAAATAAATGTTTTTAAATAAAATATTATAAATA
>JABFPJ010005186.1:0-12544 GCA_022817425.1 Gryon sp. ZL-2020
CAAGATTATTTTTTATATATAAATAATTTCCTATACATATATAGTACACAAATATACATTAGCAAATACTTACATGAAAACGCGCATACACTGAGACAAAAATCCTACAAAAACAACCGAAATTGTAAGTTAATTTTACGGAATCTTACCCGCAACTCGATTTCTGTCAAAACGACACAAAAAGATCCGCAGTTTCTACAGGGCGGGCAACACACATTTTAATAAATAATATACGCTATTTTCATATGTTTATTTGTCTTTGTTTACATTATATGTAAACATCAGTATTTCTCTTTGTCTATCACATTGTTTTCGGAGATATGAAAATAGCCTATAAATAAGATAGAAAAAACCCGCAAAAACTGCAGGATATTTATGTGAAAAGTATGGAATATGAAATAGCGCATAAATTATTATTAACTATTAATTATTAATGCGTTATAATAGTTAATATTAATTAACTATTATAACGCATAAAATTGAGTAATTTCTATTGGATTTTTGTCTCAGTGTACAATAAATAAGTGGTTCTTGGTCCTTATATACTATTCGCGAACATTACTACCACTTTCAAGAAAGCGCCACGTCACCTAGCGGCCATTAGTTTCATCACATGCAACATAAAAGCGAGAGTAAGAATAGTATTACATTAACAAATTAATAAAATCTATAATTTTTAAATATTTTTTAAATTATTTTGAAAAGCAATCATTTTTAATTATAAAATAAATGTGATATATTGTTTACATTATTATATTTTATTGTGTAGAAGTCAAACTGTAAGTCAAAATGCAACAATCAATTCTCAAGTTCCATAAAAAGTTGACTCATTTTTCGTCGTAGTTTGCATTCATTTTAAGTTTTATTTGTGTTTTTATATATATTTACATTTTTGCTCCGTATATATTTACTGAGATGTTAAATCATTTTTAGCTGCAAATGTAGCTTCTATTGATATTTAAACAAGAAAAATCATAGTTAAGACAAAAATTTGTCTGTTGCCAACTACAAACTCTAAAATGTACTCTACCCCTTCTGTGGCGTCATTATCCTATCTCCGTACCTACAGTCTGGGCAGTGAAAAAGGAGGCCAATTTATTAAAATGATATAGGAATGGGATGTTCTACTCTGTGGCGACTCTGCTTCACACCCTACTGAATCCCTGTCCCAACAGCAGGCTAGTGCGAGCGTGAAATAAAATCAACTCATCTGTGTTGTTGTAAAATAGTTCAAAACAAGGGCTTTACGAATAAAAAAGCAAGCGAATTGTTTATAATTAAAATTGCAATTCGAATGTAAATTCTTCTTCAGATTTCAGAATAACCTAATGTTACAATTTTAAACGTGTTATCATAGATTGTAAAAAAAAAGATAAATCACACTTATCTATTGCATATTTTTTTAATTTTAATTAATTTAACGTCATTTAGTGCTAAGCAGTTTACATGAAAGCTCATGTAATTTGTAGACCCTTATTTTCCATGTGAGAAAATTACTTAGTTACATTAATTCCACAATGAATACAAATTTTTTAAAGATAATAAAGTCTAAATTATATTATATCATTTTCATTTAATTCCCGCGAAGCAAAATTTAATTTGCTCCAGTTGTGCTCCTTGATGTATAAATGGAAAAAAGCAGCATACAGGAGCATCTCTATCTAAAGAACATACCCAACTTCCGCCTTTCTCCTCCAAATTTTTGAATTATTACAACAATTTTGGAGGATAAAGGAGGAAATAGGGTATGTTTTTTCTAAAAAGAAATATAATCCTTTATGTTTTTTTCATGTTTACGAGGAGCACCACTGAACCAAATTAAATTTTTTAATTGGATTTTTAAATCTACACTTGATTCGTCTTAATTTCATATTATTATTTTTTAAATACGTAAAATTCTTTATCACTCATTTATATTTTACGTTCATCTACAGAATTGTTATGCGTTCATTTGCATGAGACGATATTTGATATCGTCATCAATCGTTGCGACCATAAAATGTTCTTTAAAATGTCTTTTTTATTCTTTTCTTGCATCTTTATCTAAACTTCTGCTAGGTGTGCACATTTTTGTTCTCTTTCATCTTTCTAACTCTTGGTCAATTTCTTAAGCTTGCTGTTGTGTTGTCCACTCTAGTCGGGCAGATATCATTGCACGCGGCACAATGGAAACGAGCGGCCTATGTTTCACCGATGTCGACGATAGAATGAGACAATTTCCCTGACAGCGCGTGTTTTAAATCAAATTAAATTGAATTTATACGTCAGTGAGATTTCTCGGGAATGCAATTGCGCAGAACAAACACGTCTGTTTGATATGCAGAGGATAGAAAATGCGGATGAAAGATTCATCCGTGCCATATTAAAGCGCAGATGCTGAATCAACATCGTACCGAGTGTTTGCTTGTTCGGCGCGCATCTACGAAGATATCCAGTATGTATGAGTGCAGTCTCGCCAAGAATATTAATGCTCCACTGTGGTGTATCCCTGGAACTTCATTGGTCAATTTGAATTATCATTTGCGTGTGATACGTTAATAGTAAAGACCGACTATCTCGCGCCTGCTGGATGATTTATTACCATCAAATCAAAGATTTTCATTTCGAACGACTAGTCTTTAGTGGATGACGAACTGCCACAACAACAACACAGTGCTCTTGACCAAACGCCGATAAACCTATCCAAATTATTCATACAACGATCACAACAAGTTAATGGAATCCTATTATACTTGCGATCAATATGCTAGGATTCTGCGCCAGATATCCCAGAGGAATCTACAATTATCCACTTGTACATCTTCAACGATTTGATCAAGATGCCATAGACTGAGTTGCTTGAATAATCTTCTTTTTATATCTAGAATTCAAGGCACAATCTTCCAATCGATTTTCAACATTCATAATCAACAAATACTCGTTGAATAATTTACGATAATAACAATAACATTTTATTTGTTCATCAAGTGAAAGTTTCGTTGCGGTTTTATTATCGTATACTTAAATAGATTCAGAAAAGAAAAGCGTCTCCCTTGTGGCCAGCTCGCCACAATAAAAAATCACGTTAATAGTAATCTGTTGCCTCTGTCACTTGCGTTCGCAAACTTGCTGAGAAAATTTGCGTCATGATCGTCATCTTAATGACATCACAAGTTTTTTTTGTCGTTTATTCCAAACATTTTTACATCTCAATGAGGCGTTCGCTTGGTAAGCCTTTGCAGCAATTGACAAAGATCATGGCTATCAAATGAAGCTTCGCTTTGTCTTTTCGGGTTTTATTCTTTGTGAAAACATCCAGCAACTGTAGTATTAGTAGTAATAGTAGTGATAATAATAATAATAAAAATAATAATAATAATGATAATAATAGTAATAATAATAATAATAAAAATAATGATGATAATAATAATAATAATAATAATAATAATAATAATAATAACGGAAGTAGATGTACTAGTGATAATACATGGTCGTCGCCTTGTAACGATTATTTTAAAGATCTAACAAAGAGAGAATATAAAGTGGTTTCTTAGTCAAATACATTCTCTGAAGGCCATGAAATCCTCCTTATCACAACACTTTTTCTCACTCTAAACTGCCAGAATTTGTGCATATTTTCTACTCAATGAACAAATTTTGGATCTTCAATATTCATAAGCACTTTATGATTTTTATAACTCAACGCTTATTTTTTGTCTATTCTTTTTGTATTTGTCTAATTGGTCATATAGTTAGTCTTTTCACTAGGATCTACATTTATATTTCATTAATAAAATTACGTGAAAACTAGCATGATAATGCTATAACATTTTTTATAAAAAAATTGCTTAATCTTGATGTGGATTTCTTTTATGCTCAACAATTAAATAACTATAGTTATAGGAAATTGGATAAGCAAAACATATTTTTTGTTGAATTTTTCCATTACAAAAACTATGAACTCTTGAAAGTGATAACTATACAAGCAGTTATGTTTTATTATAAGTTCATAGCGAGTTTAACGTTCTTGAACATAATTAAATCGCATTATAAATGCTTATCAATAAAAATTTTGTTACTAAATGACAAATAAGGCGATTAATTAATGTGTTAATTAAATTCAATTATCAACATTCTCTTGTGAGGTCTTTTGCATGAATAGTTAAGAAAAGGTTTTTCAACGGAGGTTGTTATTTCATGCGGCGACATTGCTAGATAAATTTCAGTGAGGTAAAAAACCACGAGAGTTGCAGGTTGTTGCTTACGAAATAACTCTATGTCGCGACATGCTAATCACTGCAGAAGCTCTGCCTTGACAAGAGCGTGTTTATCGAAGATGTCGTAATTCCGGAACAAGGTTTTGTGCTTACGTTGTAGGAAGAAACTTGTTTTCAACATCAGTGGGATATATTTTGTAATTAGGTTTATTTGTTACTGAAAGCAGGTGTTGTTTTTTTGTCGCGACTCGTTCAGTTGTACGGACGGATTGCACTTTCATGATACCATCTCAAGACTTTTTATCTATTATATGTTTAATTTATTAACTTTGATACAACATTTACTGCTTTTAATCTTATGTTTGACAATAATTTTAGAGTCAATATAATTAGAGTTTTCTCATGAAATAATTGTACTTTTATATATATATATTAATATTTAACCACTTATTTTATAAACGACATAATAAAATATTCTCGAAAAAAAACGGATGATAGAACGACAGGTAGTTTATTAAATCGCTTTACTTGCAATGCACATTTTCGATCTTTCTTTACTTGAGTGCTATTCCAATCTCTAAAATTGAAGAGCATAGTGAAGACAATCATCAAGGAATAATTTTCAAGCAGTTTTTCCTGAGCATCCAATTATTACGGTGCTTGCGGTGTAGGGTTATTAGAACCAGGGGGCGAAAATAACGAGTGCATTTATTCGCATAATGCTTAAAATTATTTGTGCGCAGTAACTTCATCGTCAAAACAAGAAAGCAGAAAAGCCGCCATTATACCTTTTACGGAATCTTCTCTCGCCCCTGGTAGAGAATTCGATCAAAGGCACTTCAATTTCTGTCAAGGTTATCTGAGCGTTTGATGCGAACCTGATCATAGTCTGGCTGTTATCTGTCGATTCCATTGATAAAAAGTTTCTTACGATATATAATAATATATTATCAATTTTTTCAATAATTAAATTAGATAAATAAAGTAATAATACCATTAATTTTCGGAATATAAATGAGCTGTATTTTAATCAGTTAGTACAAGTAAAAAACAGATAAAAGTTCAACATATACACTGAAATTCAAAGTTTTTATTAAAATGAAAGAAAATAAATCGTCAAAGAATACTTCAAGGTCTTTTGAAGTTTCTTGAAAATTTGAAAAATCTCATCCTTGGAATACTTGGAAGACATTATTGGAAGTTTGAATACTTCTAGTTTCGCAGAATTCTAGTCCAAATAATAAATACTTTATTATTAATACTAAATTTCTTTATTTGAATGTAAGTTTCCCAGATTTCTATCTATCTAGTTGCAATTATAGTAATGACATAAAATATACATTCCCTAAAATTAAATTAAATTAAATTAAATTAAATTAAATTAAATTAAATTAAATTAAATGAATACAATACATTTAGTTTAATGAATGTACATGAACTTGTAATTTTTTAGTCAAGTTCAAAGATAGCATAAATTTGATCGACTTTATTGAATGCAACTTAGCGATAATCAATTACTCATCAGAGCCTCGTTACTATCGTAACTAATGAAGGAGCGACGTGTGTAACAAAATGGGATAGCTGTCTCATTGCTGCGGGCAATTCTTGGCAGAATAATTGCTTTTCGCATTCAAACGTTACTGGAACAAAGGTCTTAACACAATGCCGAGACACGCCGCATGTGCCGGAAACTACGGATGTGCGCCCGTTTCGTCGCTACCGCGGGGCAACACGCAGAGGTACGACTTCATGGCAATGTGTGTCGCCTGCTAAGTAATTATACGTGCACCCTTCCTTCTCTTTCCCTCTTCTCTGCCGTCACTACCTCACCACTTTCAATATGCTTTAGTACGCCCGCGTCATCACGAATTACGTTTCCGTTACTTCGGTGTACGACGAACAAAAAATTCATCCTCAAGCGAGCACCAAGTTGTTTGGTTAATTCAGTAACTGCCACAAAAGATCCCCGCGTGACTTCAACATAAATGCAAGACTGTTTAGTCGAAACAACAGGAAATTTACAAAGTCAAGCGAACTGCGACGTAACTAATTATTAATTAAAGCGGTCGGGTTAAAGATACAAGATTCAATTAAAATATATGTCAACGTGCTACTACGTTATATTGTTTTGCATTTATCATAAGATTTTTATCCATTGTGCATGAGTATCAAGGAAAATTATAGAAATCACTTTTTTATTATCCTTTTTTACAATGTATCGTACTATATTTACTTTAACGATTAAAATGTAATTATGCATTGTTTGACATTATAATAGATGTCGATATATTTCATTTCCATATTTGCTCAAGTCTTTCAAAAAATTTACGTCATGAAATTTCTGTAATTGTATTTCCGTTAATATTTTGTGCTATTTCGTCAATTTTTCGCAAAGTGTGATTAATTTACGATATATTTTTTTTTTTATTATTTATAAATGGATATTCGAAAATTGACTTGAATAACATGAAAGAGAATACTATAAAATGTCAAAGATTGCAATATGAGGATCAAGTTTTCATTTTTTTAGAGAATTTTGTCACATAACAGTTTTTTTTCAATCGAGTGAAATTTGATAAAAAATAATTAATTCAGAATTGTACTAGTTTCCTGAAAAAAGAAAGGCTATATCAGAAAATTTCTACATTGTGAAACGATATCATATCAAACGTAACTGTATTGGTTGAGTGTGCATGATTTATTAATCTAAGTTTGACGATCTTGGATTAATTTGACAATTCAATTACATACATCAAGTTCCATAGTTCTATTTATTACTATATATTTAAAATATGGTAGCAACATTTATTAAATCACATTATTGAGAAATATTAAATGTTCAGATAAGAAGTTGGAAATACGTCATTCTCAATACAAACTTTTCCTGAAATGTTGAGAAAAGTAATTTATTATGTACGCCTCTCACGCATGAAAAATATCGTTCTCTACTCGTGTGTCAACTTGCGGCTAACTTTATTTGTAAAGAAATATACTATTTCATCATTGAGGTAATGCGGTCAGGCTTAATCTTTGCTGTTGCTTTTTACTCACTTTAATGAACTTTAAATGAAATAAAAAAGAATGCATATCGCCATTAATTGGGTGTTATATGAAACTGCGCGCTCTAATGTGTGATATTAAATTGCGCCAATGTGTTTTACATATAAGAAGAAGTAGCACGGTAGCTAACACAAGAGAGAATTATGATTATCCATCTAATGTTTTCTTGTGGTTTAGATAATATAATATTAAGAACATACTACTGGATGTAAGAAGTGAAAAAATATTGCGGTTTATAATAAATTTCAAGATAAATTAAATGAATCGTAAAATGTAATAATTACATAAGAAATCATGTTAATTTTTAATCTGCTTGACAGAATAACATACTCTATTGAAATTTCTTTTGAAAACAATGTTTATTGATAACGTTATACATATTTTATTAATGTTTTCTTTAATATAATGAAACAAAAATTTTTATTCGAAAATCAATTTTCAGTATAACTCATATCAGACATTCGACTAAAAGTAAGAATATTTTATGAATCATCATTAATCGATTTCATCACTACTGTATAATTAAAATAGATCTCATTTTATTCATTTAATCGTGTTTTATGCGTTATTTATGTTAGTGAATGTTGTGATTAACTGTTTTAATTACTTCTAATTCCTACTATTTTAAAATGTAATTTAAGAAATAAGTCTGGCAAATTTAATCCGGAAAATGTTAATTCTGTAAAATGAATGTAATTTTTTAAATATAAAAACGAACACTTTTTACCTTATCTGGTTGGTTCTTAATTCTAATGATTAATATTATGTTTCAAATAGCAGCAAACACTGCATGATTATAAATTAATTCATCTCAACTCTAAAAGTATATGCACTACCCGCAGGTGCATCAGACGTCTCATTTATGATCGGCATACACGAGACTACTTTTAATTGCGTGATTCCACTAAGCTTTAAAGATAAATCTTCTTTTATCGAATTGAATGACGGGTGTGGTTGCATCGGTATTCCATATTGTGAAATTAACATGCGAATCGTTTCATCATTCGAGCGATCGGTCTACTGGCGAACGAACGTCGAATAATTATTGTAGAACGAAGAGATGAGAAACGCAGCAGCAGCGGCAGCCTGCAGAAATTCCGTATTCGGTTGGAACTGAATTTCAAAGCGGTTCAAACGGATGGCGTTCACGAGATCGATGCGATGGGAATCACCTTGTTAGCTCTGCCCTAGGTGCTGTTAAGCATCCCAAGAGCTCTAACATTGGACGATAGAGGACCTGGAATACGTTGTCATCTTTTTTTCCAATGCGGATGCAACGGACTATGCGAAGAACTAACCATGCCTAAACTAATGAAAACTTATCAAATTGTTTTCAAAGAAGAGTTCTCACTGCGAGGCGAATTTTATATTAAAAAATAATATAAATATGATGAACTCTTACTATATTTTAAATGAAAATATATTTATATATATTTTACTTTTTTTCTTCTTGCCAAAAGTTATTGAATTTTCATTAAAATAAAACAAGTAAAGGAAAAATCAGAAATATCCCTAGAAGAAATTTAATAGAGTTAATAATAATTAGTTCAATAAACATATGGTTAAAAAATGGTTAACAAAATTACAGCCCTGTTAATGGATTACTCTATTGGTGTCCCATTCAAACAGGATTACAAAATATCAAAAAATGCAATTTTGTTTGAGACTTGATAAGGTTCACATCATAGAGCAATATCGAATGTAACGCTCAGCTTTGATATGATCCTGATTTCGTGTAAAAATTCGAATTATTGTTTCAAAAATGTGAATTTTACACCGACTTGTGTAGAAAGAGTCAATTCATATCCATTCTTAGATATTTTTACACTTTTTGATATAAAAAGTTACTCCCACATTTTTCCACTTTTATACATCGAAATCTAGATATTTTTTACTGTGCAGTAATGTCATGTTGTGGTTCAAATATGGTCTTAGTGGCTTTGTGATAAGAATGGTCGGCTGAAATATTGAGGCACGTATGTTTAAATTTTCCTAAAAATAAGTATTTGTGTTCATAAAAAAATTAATCGGGCTCTGATTGAAATATGATATGGATAAAATAATAATTTCTTCAGATTTCCATGTTAGAGCTATATCAAATCTCTGCGTTACATACGTTTGCGGCCCCAGAATTGTAGCCCTCATTGGGACCACATTAGTTGGCATATTTGGTGCATAAGGACTACATTTCAAACCGATTACAATTTTTACTTGGGATGCGCGCGTACACTTTTTGTTGGGCGAGAGCTCAATCACTAAAGCCATGCAAAATTAATTTCGTGTAAAATAATTAAATTAGATAACATTGTCTAGAGCTCTAGACAATGTTATTATTATTAAACATATACTAAAAGGAGCCACTAATGACTCCTTTATTATTGAAAATTATTGTCAATAGTTCAAAAAAAGTTTAGTTACATGAAAGTTGCTACAAACTAATTTTCTATTTTCCTGTTAGATCTATATTTTTTGTAGTATATACAAAATTAAATTTATTTATTTATAAATTAATTTAATTATAGAAACATTACACATAAAGCATTTAATATATTTACATGCTCATGTTTTCTACCCTCCAACACGAATAAGAAAATAATTATTCATTGAATTGAATATATAATTTATTTTATTATTCAGTTGCTATAATGTTTATTTCAGTTACTACAGAAATAAATTATGTAAGTCAATTTTTGGTCATTTTCATGAATAGTTCAGTAAATTTTTATGTATTATCTATAATATTTAATGAAACTATATTCTCTATGTATAATTCCAGGAATTTTGACTTTATAATTTTAAGTATAAAGGTTCTTAACTTTTCGTATATGCAACAAAATTAAAAACAATTTACATTTAGAAAATTTTTAGTCACAACCCACATGATCAGAAATATATTTTCGAAATATATATAGAATATATTTTTCTGATTCTATATTTTTTATATATTTTCTAAAATATATTTGTAACTATACATAAAAATAAAATATATAAAAAATACATTGAATATATATTTTATATACGTAAAATGGCAATAAATTGTATATTTCAAATATATTTTGAGAAATGAATTTTCGTCCTTGTGGTATCCCTAGTGGAAAAAACAGTCTGGATGTAGTATGGATGTAGTCTGGATACACTTTGTTTTACATTCGCAGTATTATAACAATATTGTAATGCTTTTGAGAAATTTAGTGTTTTCGAGATTAATAATCATGAAAATAAGATTTAGCTAATTTCTTGTAAGAATTCTTGTAAATTCTTACAAATATTTAGAAATATTTGTTCCTATTGAATTATAACAAGAATTAAAAAGGAAGGGAGGAGGTTAAAATTACATGTTTAAAGATTATGAATAAGAATAAATAAATCATTTTTGTTACTTAAACCCTAAATATCATAATGTTAAAGATGGACTTACTTATAAAATCATGATCACGAACTTTCTAGCGTTAATGTATACATCGTAAAATTATGCCAATACTTATTTTTACTATATCATTACTCAATCAATAAGAAAATACACGACACAAACATGTACATAAAACAATTTTATAAATTGCTTATCGCTGCTAACCATATTGTGCATTTTCTTCTATGTTATTTCCTCTTTCTAATATAACCATTTATAAAAAGAGAATAAAAGAGCTTATATATTTATATTTTCACACTCTCGCGTTATAATATGCTATTATACATATAACTTATACATAAATTTTTCTGTCGATTAAAGTGCGGATTCATAAACACTATGATTACAGTTTGCGTTATTACTTAACACATAATTCCCTTAACGAATGGTTATAACAAGCGCGTATGAAAAGCTATTTTTGATGCATTCTTTGAGCACGTAAAGCTGAATGTCGACTCAGTAGTACGAGATATTTGCATCGTTAACCGATGCAGATACGACCTGCGTGAGTGTGTTTGTGTTTATGTATGATGTTATTTGCACGTATGTGTTCCTCGAAATCGATGGGCACCGTTAAGTTTTCGGCTCAGCGTCTGTGTGTCAGGAGTTATTTGCCAAAAGAAAAAAACGTCCACTTCATCAGGTACAATGCGTATATAAACGAGGATTATTCGCTGAATAAGAAAGCGCTTGAGGTAATACACGCAATATGTTACCAAATGCGTTGAAAACATTGCAAATAGTGGGGTACAAAATAACCAACTGGCGTGTCGACTTGAATGCTGGAGAATTTCTCATGATAACGGAACTCAACGCGTGTTTGTGTCATAGCAATTTTTCGGTGCAACAAAATACGGGGGTCACAGAGAGAGTGATGGGGAGAAAGAGACAGAATTTGCCATCTAAATAGAAAACCACGATTTTCTATTTACTACTAGAGAGTTATTTTGACAGACATGACGTGTCCACGATCAGTACCACCGTTAACTATGGCAGCCGTACAATTTATTTTTCACCTGAGACCCTTGGTAAATTTATTCCAAAAATTATTTTTAATATAAAACTTTCTTACAAAACTACATTTTTGTTCACTATAGTTTGCATTTGATTTATTACTTTATGGATTTACATGTACTTTTACTATACTCTTTTATATCCAAACAAATTATTTACAATAAATAAAAAAATGTATTTATTTTTCATTTGTTTATATAATTTTGTTTTTATAGTAAATACTCACAAAATTGATGGAAGATAAATTGCGGCAGGAGTCAGTTAAATTTGCTTACCTAGAAACAAAAAGTATGATTTATGATTATATAATTGTATTATTGCATATGTTATATGTAATATTATATATATATATATTATGTAATATTATATCAGTGGAATATTTTTTACACGAAAATAAATAATTTCACAGAATTTACTACATTTTATAATAATATGATATTATTGGTATAAAGACATAGTACTTGTTAGCCGAGTCTAGCAAAAATGTACAAAAATGTTATAAAAAGAATAGGATATATAATAAATGTTCATATTTAATTATTCAAATGATATTATTAAAACAGACAATATTTTGATCTTTCAATCGAATAATACTTCATTATTAGACGTGTAGTAAAATTCGTTACATTATTACTTTCTGTGTAATTTCGTATATTAAAATAATTTATATTTATATACACGTAGGACAAAGTTCCTATAATTTTTGTAAAATTGTATAGAAAATTTACTGAACTGTACATTAACTGATGGACAAAGTCAAAAAAACATCACAATTTATAGAATGTACAATATACATTAATATTTACATAACAAAAGTTATTATAGAGTACAGTAAAAATTACGTTTCAGTATCTGAATTATTTTA
>JABFPJ010005187.1:0-12539 GCA_022817425.1 Gryon sp. ZL-2020
CTTCATGTTTAAAATATATTTGTCAGAGGTATATAGACCTTGAATGACAATTCAGATTGTATAAATTTTATTCATACATCTTAGAAATTTATATATATTATCTATATAACTATAAACACATAATTGTTTATGCACAGTTTTTGCATGCATAATTGATTTGTTACAAATTTTTTTTTGTTTTCATTTTTTATACAGTTTTACCTATCTTATTGTATTTTATCTAATTTATATTCTTTATAATAACAATTAATAGTTATACTCTTTTAATTTTTATTTTAACATTTAGACTTGTATAAATAATAAATACATAAAATCGACATGCATTTATTTTTGCGATAGCATTTTTTGACTATAAATGCATTTAATATAATTTGTTTGGGCCCGTTGAATCCCTGCCATTTTCTTTATGTTAAAATATTTTTATATGGAAAATTTTTGTGGAAAAACGTTTTTTTACGTAACTTTCACCGATTCTTTACAATGAAATTGTTTTTTCGGGATATCAGTTTTTCTGTTAACTCATTCAGCTGGAATCATTGCAAGACGTCGCGCACTTAACAGTGGACGATTCTCGACTTGTGACGTACCACGTGACATTGCGGACCAATGAACGTGCCGCTTTCCAATGCGACGCAGTACGAAATTCGTTAGTTCAGAGTTACCGCGCAGAATTTGGTTACGCCTCAAAAGTGGAGGCAGAAAGAAATCCAGCTGAATAAATTAAAGTATTTTTTATACGACAACTTGCATTTGATATAGAGAGATGACAAAACTATGTTTTGTAGAACAACGTTTATGTATTGCAAATTAGATATATTTTAACACAGAATGTACATATTAAAATGAAGTTGTATTATTGAATTAGGTCCAGAATTATTCAACATAAAATGCAATTTATTATACTAATATTAAATTTGTGGACTGATTTCTTCCAGTATTAAAAGATACACATTTTTAGAGTTTCTGGGCCAACTTTTCTTCTGAATAGAATTATCATTAATCTCCATCCAGTTGTTACTTTTTTTTATTATACTTGTATAATGTCCTCTATCTAAGAAATCTCCATAATGACACAGAGCACTGATAGTTTTGTACTTCTTCCCCTGTATTATATGAATATCTGTAGACACTGCTTTTATACCGCAATTATTGACAATTTTACGTCTCACTCCATTCGTATTTTCGAATAACTCTATTTGTACTATTAAAACTTTATTGAATGAATTTGCCTCAGTTTTATGCAATAAGTTTTCATGTGTACATTCTTGACATCTACCTTTTACACGATTTTTTTGGACTAAATTTATATTTATAAGATCTTGAAGAGTATTGTTGCGATTCTTATTAGTATTTTTAACAGATATGTTAAATATTGAAGAATTTTCTTCTTTATTGTTGACATAATTGCAGTTATTGTTCAAGCATGCTACAGTATAATTTAATTTAAACTGAACTAAATTCAGTAAATTATTAGTATTGTTAATAGTATCAATCATGAATTCAGTCGCATCTTGTTGACATGGTTGTACATATTTTTCATGGATAAACCGCCTAATAGCTAATGTATCAACAATTCTCCCTTTATTGTTGTTGACATAATTACTTAAAGATATATATAATATATGAGATTTTGATAGATTAAATATTTCCTTTTTTATAATAATACAATTAAATAAGCATTGAATAACTGAAATAACATAACAAGATATACCATCATTATTATCTAAACCACGTAAATTATCACAACTTTCAGGTTTGTTTATTGAATCAACTGATTTTTGACATTCTAGAACATTTTTCAATGTAGTCCAGTGATTATCAACAACTTTTTCGTAATTATTTGTTTTTGTATCTATAAGTGATAGATCAGGTCTATATTGTTTTTTTAGTCTGTTATGTTCGTGAATTGCTTCAGGACTAGTTTTACAGCAGAGGGATCAAAATTAATTAAATGCAAACCTTCAATTGAAGTTACTCTAGATAATGCCACGTATACTTGTCCATAAGCAAACATATTATTTCCTGCATCTACAACGGCTCTTTTTATACTCATTCCTTGTGATTTGTGTATCGCAATAGCATAACTTAGACATACAGGAAATTGTTTTCTTGTAACAAGAGCTTTATCCACTACTTCAAATTTTACATTTGTTCTTTCAATTGTACGTTCGATTCCTGTCGATTAAGAAATTGTTAATTGTTGAATATCATTTATATCATCAATATTTTGTTTAATACCAGTTATAATTCCTATTGTACCATTTACTAATCCTTGTGTTACATCTAAATTTCTAGTTAACATTATTCATGCACTAATTTTAACACGAATAACTTTAGGAAGACCTCCTGATCGCGAGCAATCTTCATCATTAGTATCTAAAGATTTTTTTATTTTTGTCTTCAAATAATGAGGGCAATCTAATGCATCGTAAGCGTTTAACTCAATTACATTTGTTGCAATACGCAATAACATTTCATTATTTATTGTTTCGCACATATATCTAGTTGGAAGCAAGCAAACAGTGTCTAATGGTAATGCATTCAAATAATCGCACAATTCTAGTAATTTGTCATGAGATGTAGAAGTTTTAAATACGATTTTTCTAGAATTCAGTAGTTTTAAATCTAGACTATTGAGAAAACCGATACGTATACGAGAAAGCATCCGTGAATAAATCAAATCATTTTTTTTGTCTAATATTAATTGTTAATTCATCATAGACAAATAAATTCTTCCATAAATCGTAATTTCCAAATGATCCTAAATATTTATTGACTTCAGCTGTGTTTAATCTTATATATGTAGGGTTATCGTGAACTGGTGGAAGTTGTAATAAATCACCTAATAAAAGAATATGCTTTTTTCCAAACCATCCATTATTATCATCAAATGTATTGTAAATCTCACATAATCTGAGATTTATATACATTAAAGTTAAATTAGATATCATTGAAATTTCATCAATTATGATTAATTCAGTATCTTTTAATTCTTCTCTCAATAATTTTAAAGCCACATCTGAGAATGGTCTATACTTTGGCGTACCACCATGTTCAATTGGTAATTGGAAAAGTCTATGTATTGTTAAACATTGAATATTGTAAGCGGCTATTCCAGTCGGAGCAGTGATAGCAACACGTTTATTCAATTCCTGTTTTACCCAACATCGAATGACATGTATTAGAAAACTCTTGCCAGTTCCTCCTTCTCCACTTATATATAAACGTAAATTATTAGTATTATTTTTTACACTTTCTGTAACCATTTTAAATATACGATTTTAATCTTCATTCAGTTCAGATATTATTTGTGGAACATTAGCCTCTGCTATGTTATGGTCAATATTTTTAAAATCTTTCATAGCTTCGTCAGCTTCGACTGGATGACAGTCTAATGAAGTGTTCGATTGTTCAACGTCATCTTTTTCATATTCTTGAACTTATTTTTCTATCAAATCCTGAACAATATCCATTGCCTTTTGAATTTCTGATAATTTCTCATGATACTGCATTGCTTTAGGCAAAGTATCATGTAAACTTTGAAAAGATTCTGCATAAGTACAATAATGACCTTTTAAATCTTCAATGCTTCTCCACGGTTTAAATAAAATTAAAAGTTCATGGTAATATTTTTCAGGCTGTACATTAACATTATACTTGTAATGATTTATAAGACATGGTTTTTTACGTCTTTTTATAAAACCATTATTTGCCAACATATAGTGTACAACAGTATCATTATTTGGTTTAATTTTTGTATAATCAAACCATTTAATGAAATCATATAAACAATAAGATTCAAGATTTTTTGGACGATGTGGATTAAAATCATCAACCATATTAGGACAGAAAATTTCAGTTGCTTCTTTATCTAATAACTCAATTTCTTTTCGACTTTTTAATTTTTTGTTTCTTATTTCATTCACATTAAACCATTTAATGGTTGTTTCAGGATCCGTACCATATAAACCCATTCCAAGTAAACTATCAGCAGCTTCTAAAGCTCCACATTCTCGATTAGTCAATGCTCTAAGTGAGAAATTCCACAATTTACTGCATAATGAAGACGATGAATCAAATTATTTAAATAGCTCCTGGGCAATATGACTTTCTTCTCCTTTAGTTTCATATTTAGTAACGTACCAAGTGATAATTTTTTATTTTTCACCGCAAAACTAAATATCCATATTTCCTTCCCAAGCTGTCAAGACTACAGGATTATAATCATTGATAAATTGTTCTTCTTCACTTCGAGGAAAATCATATAATCTGCTATTACTTCTTAAAGTTTTTCTACTGGCGATGGAAGCTACAGCATCTCTTAAGAATAATTTGTCACTTGACGGGCGTGCAAATCTAAATCTGCATACTCTAACAAAACCTTTTCTTGTTTTTTTATTGCGCAAACAGTATGCGTTGTGATGATGTCTTTGATGAGAATTAACTTGTTCAAATAGTGTTGGAGAAATTTTTTTATCTGGAATTCTACAAGTAACATACTTTAGTATAAAATTAGCAACTTCATCATTGGTTGAATCTCCACGAACTGGAGCGTTTTCTATCCACAGTAACAAATGAAAATATTGTGTTCCTCTACTCTGACATTCGCGTCTCCAGAAATAGTGAACTATTTTTCTTAAAGGATTATCCGGAGAACAAAGAAAATCAAGCATCGCATGAAATTTGTTATCAATGAACCGCGATACTGACACGGGATCAGCTGCAAAGAGCTCTGATGTCGATAATTTATCCATTTTAGGATTGTTAACATCCCGAACATATTTGATTAAATCGGCCCACAACCATTCAGCTGGACTTAATGTCAGAAACCACGTTGCTGGTCCATAATTATCAATCATACAGCCAAGATTATTTCTGGGAATTTTCCAAAATTGCTCAGTATTACGAAGCCTCGAAAATATACTATTTAAATTGCTTTCCAGTTGTTCTGTAGTCAACAAATTTAAATAAGATCCTGCAGTATAACGTTCTTTTGGATTAGTATTATTCAGTTTGTGATAGATACCAGATTTTAGTTCCCGAATGTTATTGTCATTAAGCAAAAAAAATAAATATTGTAAATTTTGTCGAAATTGTGAATGTTTAGACATTAATCTTGATTTAATATATTCAAAATTGGTTAAACGAACCGCTCGATCTTCATTTTGTCCGTTTTCTCCATAAGGATATAATTCGGGAAAACATAACAAATCTAAAGTTTTTAGATTTGTCTAAAGGAGTATCATGTATTTTTAATATTTGATAAAGACTTGTCGCACTTTTATTACTTCTCTTTTCATTGATAGGGTATATAGTATATTGTTCGTAAAAATCATCTGTCTCATTTTTCAGTGTTAACATAGCTCTTTTGTTTTCTTTTTCTTCACTATGACACTGTTCTTGTTCTTCATTCTCTTCATTATTATTATTACACTCATTTTCATGATCTACATCACTTTCGATTTGTGGATCTTCTAAATCTTCAAAAGTAAATTCTTCAATTTTTATATTATTGAACAACTCATTTACATTTTGTGGTAATATAATATTCTTGTATTCAGGGTTGTTTCTTTTTAGCCACACTAATGCATTAAATACTTTATTAACATCTACAAATTGTTCCCATATAATATTTTTCTTATTTGGTATACTACGAAGTAAAATGTAAAATTCAGTATTAGGGTTTATAGGTACAGAAGGTGGACAAATTTTCTTAAGTGTTTCTTCTATAGGTAAAGGTAAATGGAAAGTGCGACCTTTGACTTTAGGTACCATACGTTTAAAAGGTAATTTTTTATTAGAAACTGTTTCCATTCGCTGAACAACTTGAAAAGCTTTTGCTCTTTGAATCATCAATTTTTCATTATCATTAAAGATTTTTAGTTCTTCAGGTTGCTCTCTAACATATAAATTATTAAGAATGCAAGTAGATGGAAGTTTATCTTGTTTAAATTTTATTAAACAATTATTACGTACATAATTACAGTCTAGACCATGAATTCTAACATATTTCATTAGATCTCGCCATGGTTTATTTTCTAATGGTTTTCTAAATTTACCTATATCCGTAACGTTCCTTTTATAACACAATTTTTCATAAGATACACATGGAAGAATGGGAACGTCCATAGATTTTTTATACAAAGCTTCAAATGAATTTGGATAGAGAGATATTATTCTGTCTTCATTAAGTTCGATTTCAACTTTCTCGTGTTCTGAAGATTTTAAGTTTTCTTTTATATGATCACATTCTTGCTTTAAAAATTGGACATCAGCATCACATAAAGCTTTGTCTGTCTTAGTTATTTTGTCTAGTAACTGAGCAATTTTATAAACTAATGTTTTTATTGTTCTAACACTGGGATAATGTGGTGATAAAATTAAAGTAGATATAATATTAGCATTACACGTTTTAAAATCAACATAACAACTATAAGGATGATCAAGCTTTGCAAGATTAGAATGCAAGGTATTACATTGATTAAAGTTTGCTGTGAACGAATCAACATTTTTTGAACTAAGTGTTTGTAAAGTTTTTAAAAATTGTTCATAATGATTGATCAAGTCTGCGTCAAATATTTTGCATATTGATTCGTCACATTGCCACGATTTTGTAGTTTTCCTTTTTTGTGCAATTAAAGGAAATATATTTTGTAGCTGTCCCAAATCGTTTAATATAAGATTATTCATATTCTGATTTTGTAATTGTTGATTTTCTAAATATACTTTTTCAATACTACCATCAATATTTTTGTCATCAACTGCATCGATTTTGTCAAATTTGCTTTGCAACATGTTATTAAAATTGTATGTTGTATCAGCAAAGTAAGATTCCGAAGACGCATTATGCTTTGAAATTCCACATAAAGCTTGTAGCTTTACTTCAACACCATCATTTTCAATTGCTGTACTTTTTGTAATACATGCTTCAGCTTTTTCATTCAGCGTTTTTAATGTTCTCTTTAATAGGCATTCGTTAGTTTTTCTACCTCTTATACACCACATAACTATTCTTTCAGCTTCAAATCTGTTTTGTATTACTGATGGTGAACTTAATTTTTTGAAAGATTTTGTATATATGACTCTGAATTTTCGTGAATTCGAAAAGTTGTAGGCACAGCCTTTTTCTGACATTTCTTTATACGAGTTTTTTTTAATATCCTAGATTTATTTTGTTTTGAACAATTTTTTGATTTTCTCACTTGATAAGCAATTTTTCGTTTTTCGATAATTTTTGATTTATGCTTTGCATAAAATTTACAATCTCTAATTTTTTTTTCTTGAACTATTTATCTTTTTACATACTCTCAACTTTTTAGGTTGAATAACATTTTCTGACAAATCACTCGAATACTTGCGCTTTTGATTAATAGAAGTCGTATTATCACCCAATATATTTAAATTATCACAATTTACATTAGAAGCATCAATAGAAAAATTATCTGACTTATATTCTTCTTTTAAACTCTGTGTTGTACTTTGATTTATTAGTTTCTGGTGTCTTGTGAAATATAAATTTGCTTGAATCATATCGTGTACATTATTCTCTACAGGAAAATGTTCAATTAAATGATTTTCTAATACCTTTAATAAATGAAGACGCATAAGATTTTGCTGATATCTTATCATATCCGGTTGTCCCCCCAAAATAAGTGACATAGCGAAAGCAATTGCAAAAACTCCACAATCATCATAATTAAGCTGTTGTTGTACTTCAACAAAAATTGAATAAAAACTTTTTGTTTTTGAGTTAAGTATCCGAAATTTAAAGAATCATATATATATAGTAAATTTGTATCATAAAATGAACATATCCAATGATTTGTTCCATGCATTATTTGAATATGTGCTTGTCCCATGGGTACAGGTTTTACTTTACTAGGATTGTCCATAAATAAAGGATCATATTGTAAATATGATGTTAAATTGTGCATCATTGACGTGAATACCGTCATATGATCAGTTCCTATCCATCTATTCTCTAATATACTACGTTTGTTTGACTCACAGAAATGTTAATGGTAATTTCCTTAGACTTTGCCAGGTATACTGTGGTCTGCACGGCAGTGATCTTAAGTCGTTTGCCGTTAAGTTATTAATATTATTGTTGTCGTTTAATACTAGAAGTTTTTTGTCTAGACAATTAAGCTTTTCAGTTAAATCAATAATTTCTGCGTTACTTTTATTATTAGAAGAATTACAGTGCTGTAAATCTTCATTAGAATGACCATGTTTATTATTGTGTGTTTTTGGAATTATACTTTTACAATCACTAAGAATTAATTTGTTATTAATATTCTTGTTTTTGTTAATATGTGGTAAATCATTGCTCGTACATTGATTAATTTCTAAATTATTTTCACTTAAACAAATCGAAATATCACAATGCGTTGTGGAAATTAAGTCAGATTTTTCAATGTCCGTATCAAAATATTTTGATTTTTTATAACCATAATTAGTAGTATTATTAACATTAACATTATTTTTCCTCTTTTTGATATATTCTAAATCTTCTTCCAAATTATTTCTTTCACAAATATAGGAACTATTAATTTCTGGCGTATCCGCATTATTACTTTTAATATTACCATTTTCTACATGTAGATTGAAGTTCGGTTTCAAATAGTCATAACTAATCAGTGTATTTGAGTATGATAAATTTTGCTTCTCATTATTACATGATTTTAGTGTAGTATACAATTGTGTTTTCTCGTTTGCATTCGACTTCTGCGATAATGTACAATTGACAGTTTCCTTTTTATTACTTGGAATCTTCGATTTTCTTGATACTAATGTAGGAAAACGGTTTTCATAACTTGAGAAGTTCTGGTTCAATGAATCGTTAACAGACTTTTCAATATTACATTGCTTACTTGTAATAATAAAAGGAATAATTGGAATATTATCCTTTTTGTTAGTTGTATTATTTGAACTTATTGATGGTAAAACAGGAAAGCTGTCTTCATAACTTGATAAGCTTAATTTAACTGAATCGTTTTCGGACTTTTTTGTATCACAGTGTTCGAATATCGGAATAATCGGTATATTAGAATAATTTTTTTTTCAAATAACCGTGTTTGACGTTTCTCTAATGCACATTTGCGTCGATGTAAAGCAAGAGCTAAAGGCACAACTTTTTGTGTGAGATATCTGGAATCTTGAAGAAAATGATCTAATCGAAATTGTTCGAACATTGTTATTAAATGTTTTCTCATCAAAGATTGCTGGTACCTAACTTTATCAGGTTTGATACCGAACAATAAAGAAGTAGCAAAAGCTATGGCAAAGACGCCACAATCGATTCCATTATTTTGATTCTAAACAGAGGGAAATAATACGTTCTTTAAGTTCAAGTTAGGAAACAATCGTTCTAAAAACAGTTTAATTTCAGGGGTTAGCATCTTGCGATTGATTGAGTCATAAACAGATACAACTTTAGTATCATAGTAGATACATACGAAATGACCTGGTGTATAAATTATTTGAAGATAATCTTGATCTTCAGGTACAGCGAAAATACTGTCAGGTTCTGACCATATATATGGTGCCTGAGGATTACAGTTTGAAAATTTCTTAACAATCGAATTGAATAATATAATATGAGATTGTTCTAGCGTTTTGTTATTCAAAATATCTTGTTTATCCAATTCTAACATACCGTCAATTGTATAATCCATTTTTAAAATTCTGTTATTAAATTATACAGTAATTTAAAATAAAAGTGATAAAGTAATAAAAAAGATTTTTTTTAGAATTGAATTAAATATTTTTATTAATACAGAAATTGCTACAAGTTTTATGCTTACAATTTGTATAATGAAATAACTTTTTCAAAAATTTAAAAACACTATTTTCAAAAGCTTTATTAAAAAAATTAACCATAAAAGAATGTATAAAATGCTTCCACAAAGATCAGAGAACTTTGGAGCATAAAATGCTACAACAAAGGTCAGACGACCTTGGAGCATAAAACACCTCACAATAACCAAATTATTATTGGAGCGTAAAGAAAAGCTTTCACGAAAAAATTCGGAGCTTTTATCGGAGTATGATGTACACTGAACAGCACTTCTATGATCTGAAAAAATGAAAAATGTCAAGTGTTATTTTTTCTAACGTTAAAGAAAAATAAAATATAGTATGTGACAAAGAAAATAGGAGTGTGCTTTTTGTAAAGAAAATATTAACATACAGTAGAACGATAGAGGGTACCGCAACAATTCGATTATTATCCGAGTTGGTGCGGACCAAGCATGTATCTCGGATAATTAAAATCTCAGATAATACAGAATAATAAACATAACATAATAAACAGCGATAAAGACCAGAAGAAAGACTTGTTTAAACATGCTTTATCCGAGTTTTTCGGCTTTGAACGACTAAAAATCGCGGATAATACGGAGACCTCGGATTGGTTGAGCACCTCGGATAATGCGAAACATCGATTAAGCAAGGCTCGAATAACCGAGGTTCTGCTGTATTTAATTTATAATATTTAGGTTTAAATTGTCATTAATATAAAATAAATGAGTGCAATTTTAATTAGCTTAATATAAAAATTTATTTTTATTTTGTTAACACGTTAACAAATTTATATGTTGATTTGTATAAGTAAAAAAATTAATTATTAAAATTCCAAAAGTTGATTGAAAAGCCTAATCATTTGTATGCTATATCAATTGTATGCAATAGTAATTGAAATGCTAAATAGCGATTTGCATTTGCCAGATTTAAAATAATTAGAAAAAATACAATTCAGACTAACTTAATAATCACGAAACCATGAAATATCAATTAACACGACAGTATCTGAGATCAAGTATTCATATCCTAAAAACACTATCTAACAAGAAAATCATTTGTTGTATTTGTTATACAATTTTTTTATTTGCTTTTATTCATTTTCTTTGCATATAATTTTTTATTATTTATAAATATTTTTAATTTATTTTTAGATAATATCATAACAATATATAATATATATTATATGCCAAAAGATAATATATAATAACAAGAATATCAATGTGGGTTACCTTAAGGCGATTCTTCTGTACACTTTGCTATTTTTCTTTTCCACTAATGGAGTCACTATTAACTCTACCTTTTCTTCTTTCTTATAGTTTAAATATCGCCTTAAATTCTTCAACAATCGTAGCTTTTTTAGACTTGCAGCGCAGTGCAAATAAGAAAATTTTGTCAGAATCCTGCTCTTTACTGAAAAATATAATTAATTTTAATTTAATTTAACTAAAATTAATTAAATTAATAATCATATTTTAAATATTGTATGATATTATCAAGACAAACGGTAGTTTGTCGACGCCAAGATTACTTTAAAAACATTTTTTCAATTGAATTTGCGGTTTATATGGCGGCGACAACTACCTGTATATTACGCCGACCAATTCATCTGAAATTTTATTTTTCCTATTACTATTGATTTTATTTTTAATAGTAAAACTAACTAAATGTTAGTTCAAAATGTTCAGTCAATCAAGTATTTCCATTTCGACGATATAGTTTTTCTGTTTTAATAACAGACTTTTTATATTTTTCATGTTTTGCCCAAAACTGTCATTTTCCGATTCTTCTAACGCTGTCAGCCGAATTTTTTTTCAAGTTTCGCCGGGAGGCTGTAAGAGGGCGGCAGCTTACACCGTTAAATCGAGTTTTTTGTTTGACATATGTAATGTAATAATAACAAAAAAACATGTCAAAATATAATTTTTTATATATATATGTAAATTATGATGATGTATTTGTTTACAAAAGTGTAATTATTAATAATTAATTATTAAATAATTATTGATTTTTAATATAAATGTTTTTATCATTATAGGTTTTTATTATACGTTTGTCTACAAGTAATGTATTTCAAATCCAATTCATTCCAAATTTTGTTTCTATGTCCATGAAAGTTTTTATGTTAAGACATACAAATTTAAATTTCTCATAGTAAATAAAAAAAATTTGAAGGAAAAGCAAAATATTTCCCAATGAACAGTTATATAAGTCAGAATTATTTTATCAAAGATAGTAAGTTATATTTCAAATACTAATCTTTCATACAAGAATGAAAAACAGTTATGAGTATAATTAATAAGCAAAAAAATATTAAACAAAAAGATGTGATATCAAAACCCCAAAAACAATGACATTGTAAGGGATTACGCCAAGATTACACAGAAACCCTTCCTCCCCAAAAAGTATATATATAAACAATTTCCCCCAAAAAAGTATTTTGTTTTTCGCAAGAAACTCCCAACAATACTCCTACCAAAAAATACATATACACGAAAAACATACTTCCCAATAAAACAATTTACTTCAATACTTTTCGTTATTTATAAAATTTATATAATTTCACTGAACATTGTTTTCCAAAACAAAAATAATATAAATAAATAAAAAATAAGTGATATCGAATTTTGGCCAAGAAAACAATTTTTTTCATATCATTAAAAAACCAAAAAAAAAAATTTTTTTTGGCGACTCATTTCTAAAATCAGAATGAATTCCACTTTTTGAACTACAAATTT
>JABFPJ010005188.1:0-12539 GCA_022817425.1 Gryon sp. ZL-2020
CATGAAAGTTCCTGTTAAAAACAGTAAAAATTTTCCTTTCATGCACAAAAATTCTTGAAAAAGTCAATACAAATTTGTGTTCAGAAAGTAAATTTTCCAGTTTTTGACAGAATTTATTCGGTTAATGCGAATTCTGTGGTCAAGTTACTGTTTAAACAGTAATTTATTGTAAGTTATTTTTCTTAGTGTATTAGTAATGCAAATTTATCGCACTAAAGAAAACTAAAGTATTCTAAGTATATTTAATTTAATAAAATTAAAGTTTCAATTATTCTCGATCTCGAACGCGACAAAATTCCGGTATAAAAGAGTTCTGTTGTCGCCCGCTGCGCATCTCTTCGGTCGAAGTACAACAGAACTTCTTGATTACAATAGAAAATAATATCTAGTCTCAATTGCGTTAGACATATTCCGGGTCCGCTATATAATTCAAGACAAAGGAGATACTTTTATAACGTAAAAACGCTGCTTGTTAACTCAAAGTAATCATAGCTTTTCATGGTATGAATCATGCTGTACGAGAACACTTTGTGTGAATTGGACTAATGAAATCGGCGAACACAGCTAATCCTTTATCACAAAAACTTTCTGTGTTATTACGAAATCTGCAGTCACAGAATTTCTAATACAGTGACGTTTCATGCACAGCAATGTTGAATATGACGAATTCACGAATTTCATGAAATTTTAACATTTCGCCTGTTATTGACGCATTCGTTTGATGAATTGAGCTGCGTAACTAAGACCGTCGGCCAGTTGAAACCGGAACAAGACTACTTGTTGTGCATAATTTCTACACTGGACGTTCATGTCCAACAAAGGCGCGGTATAGTAAAATCATCGACGTGTATTACAACTAAAAAAAAATAAAAGTATTATGATGCATAATATGATGTATACATATATCAAAGTTAAATGTTATATAAGTCATAAATCGTAAATTTTATTCTCGTTTTTATCATAAATTATAAATTATGGAAGACACAGTACTTTTGTTTAACATATTTTTTGTTTCATTTATTGCGTAAGATTATATTGTAAATAAGCAGAATTGTAAACTTTGAAATTAGGTGCACATATATATACATAACTGATATGTTTTCGAAACAACATACTTCTTATTGAAAATTTAATATGAACTACCATATTTCCTTTGTACTCATATGCTAACATCATTATCGGTTCAGTTTGATGCAGGATATACATATATATATATGCAGGGTGTATCAATATATATATATGTAGCTTACATATGAAACATAATCATTTTCTTGTGTTTTTCAAAGTGAAATACTGATTTAAATTACATTTGCCGAAAACTTACATTTTGCCTATCAATGCTTGAAGCCTAATACTTGTATGAGATTAACAAGGAAATTACTAGAATGCAATTCTAGTACTCTAGGAAACTGCAAATCAGTTTCCGAAAAACGATAGAAATATTAAAAGCAATTGAAAACAAAGATTACCAGTTGAAATTTTAAAAGTTACAAGAATAGGACAAGTTAATTTTGATAAAATACTAGTGTGTATATATAAATGTATAATTTTTACTTTTTCGAAATTTAGATATATTCATATAAGTATAATAAAAGACATTAATTTATATAAAAACTCGAATATATTGAAAAAGATAGAAACTTGACGTTTATTTCAACAGAATATATATTTTTTATTTGTAACCATGCGAATCAACATTCTTCTTTCCAAGATGCATTTCTAACATCGATTTCTTGTTTGGAATACGCTTGAAATAGTTTTAGATGCTTTATGCAGCCGACTGGAATTATTGTAAATGTTTGTATCTCTCGTGCAAAATATATGACATATTTAGAGCCAGGGGCACAAATGGATGCCAGTTTCACGAAGGTTAACCAAACACTATTTTATTCAATAAGAATTTATGAAATTTGAAATATGAAGTATAACACAAATAAAAATAGGACAACATCATAAATATGCTAAATATATATAATATATAAGCTTTTAATAACGAATTTAATATTCAATGAATTTAGCTTTAACTACATATATGCGTCTATCAGACATAAGAGATACTTGAATGTTCTATATATCGCTCTAATATATACTCTAATCTATAACTAAAATATGTATATAAGTTGTGACAAAAATATTTGAACAGAAATCGCACGTCGCAGAATGACGATTAATGACGCGCGCTGAGGAGGCAAAACGAGCGCGCTTTTATCCTCTACAGTAGTTTTGCAACAGCTCTTCATCAAGAACAATTAATGTAATGAAGAAGTTTTCATACCGGCTGCAAAGGGTCGATCTCGCTTAAAACGTATTTCATGTAAGGCAATGAACGTGTTTACTGAACCAAATTCGAATTAAGTACCAATTCGACCCCCGGAGAATGCTTAAGTGCGATTCAGTTTTATTTGCTTTGCGACCGTAAAAACGCAAATTTTTTCCTCATATTGGTTCAAATGCAATACGCAATTGCTTAAATGAAAGGTTTCATATAATGTTGTGTGATCGTTGATCATGAATGTTGTGAACCGTGCCGAAAAAAAACTCGTGGCAAACAGAATTCAGTGTTTTTGACACGAATGAATATTTTTCAGTTGACTATTTCGCGATAACAAATATTTTGAATGGAAACAAATGGAATCAAACAAATAACAGGTTTTCTAAACTTCAGTTTCATTTGTTGTATGTAACATTGTTATTTAAATAAAATAATGTTATAAAATAATAGATTTATGAATAATTGAATTCAATAGTATAAGATAAGATAATATGACATATCATATATTCGAAATGACGCAAGTATAATCGCAAGAAGTGAAAATTATATTATATGAAGAAAAGAATACATTGCAACTGAGTTGATACAAACCGCAAACATTCTTTTTCTGTAGGCGTACGTGCTGAATAATTATGTCACGCTCATCTTTGTTGAAGTTCCAGTCAGCAACGATCCGTGTATTGAAGAAAATCTTTGCGATTTCTTAATGTCATCATATGTATGAAACGTCAAATTTATTCGCACATTTCGTGTAAAGAATCATATATTAGATTTGCATATCTTACAAAGCATATGCGATGGAAGGCTGGAACGAACAGAAATATGATTTCTGACTTTTACGTTTGAAATAGTTTATTATAAAATATTTTATATCAACGCAGTGTCATATGTATATTGAATATAACAATATATTCTATATTATGTATATCTGCAGAAAAAACTTTATAATTTTTCTTTATAAATCATTTGTACGGAAAATCATGTCAAACTCGAATGTTTTGAAACATCAAATCTTAGAAAGTTAGAAGCAAAAATTGAGAAATTCTTGTTTTAACACTTTCGTAAAAGTTAGACAACACTTCCGATCAAAAGAAACTTATATATAAGTTTTTCATGGGGATTTTTCTAAATTTTAAAATCTTTTATATAAACGCTAACTTTCAGGAATATTCATCTATACATTTTTGTTTCATGTATGTACCTGAATATTCATTGTGTAATAATTGAGTGTTACTAAATTATAATTAATAAATGAACAAAGTTCTTAATTTTAAAACACCATTTCATAAATTTATCAAACTTATTAAGGGAACTTAACAAGAGAATGTTTAAGGAAAGAATGATTCAATCGTATTTCAGAAGTAACAATAACGTTGCAAAAACATTATGGATGGTTAAATTCATAACTGCGATACAAGAGTAACATTTGAATACAAATGCACAAACTTCATTTAATGTCTTTTAAAATAAAAGAGTTTACCTTTAGCTTCCATCCGACGCTGTTAAATGAAAGTTTACACTACGCTCACATTTTTAACGTTTCTTCCGTCGCTTTTTTCTTGCTCGCATTTTTTGTTGTTCTCGTTAATTACTGGTCACACTTTGTAAATAGTTCCAAATTCAACTTTGATACTACGGCAATAACTTTTACTTTACAATGGCACCTCTGCTCTCGATATTCTATGTTTACGCGGCAACACACAAAAGTTTTTATGCGAAAAATATTGATGCTGCTCCAGAAGGCTTTCACAGCCGACCGGTGAATCGTTTGTCTTTAATGTCACATATATCATGAAGCGTAAACGTTATGAGCCAATCCACGAAAATAGAAAAACTGAATTGTTCTGCCAAGTGCAAAGTCGTTTTAATTAATTCATTAACTATTTTGAAAGAGCGACCTTTGTGAATACAACTCATTGTGACAGATAATTATTTTTTAGAATAATCATCATAATAATGTTTTAGCCTTTGTGATTATTAATTTGTTAATTGATTTGAATGATATTGAATTTAAAATATGAATAATATTCACATACAAGCATTTTGTGATGGTAAATCTCAGTGAATATGATTTGCAATATTTTGTTGGTAAAGAATTCAAATTTTCATCAATAGAGCATGAAAAGCTTGTCCCGTAAATTTCATTTTTCAACATAACAATATTCATTTTCAACTGAATTATGACTCGAGAAAACAAAGGATTTTATCAGCAATTTAGTATTTTCAGTAAAATACTTATGACACGATGACATATTTTTTATTTAACAAAATTTACTTTTACATTAAAAATGTTTTTTAAATCATCACTGGTGACTATTCTATTGGTTATATTTATCGCCTATGAATAAAACAGTTATTTTGGAATTATGGTACGAATCAATTTTTTAAAGTGCATTTGAACACCAATATTCAAAATAAAATTTCGGAAAGCAAATATTGGAAAACTTTCAACCAAGTTACAACATATGAAACTGATGGAATGCTATCGGATCTGTGAAATGTGAAACTTTCTTATAAAAAGTTGAATGCGATCAGTGAACAAAAAAAGAACACGGAATATCACATAAAAAGGAATTGTTACACATTTTTTCATATAAAACTTGAGCATAAACACATATTTAGCGAAAATATTTTATTTTGTAAAATATTTAGATTAAACGACATTAAATATTTATCAGAACATCATAAAATCATATTCTTACGTCAAAAGAAAGAAAATAATATAACATCTCTTCCATCCACGACTGAAAATAATGAAAAAAAAAAGTATTTTAAAAGCATTACACTAAATCTAGTAGAACAGCTTATCTTCAACAAATAATTTAATGTTATTTTGACCTATTACGCTTGTTCAGTAAATTATTTTTTTTACCAACGCATCACGAATTAGAGTTACAATGTGAACCATTACGACTCTAAGATAATACATTATCAAAGTGAAATATCTCATTTTGGTTTGCTTCCAGGTTGTTGTACTTATAACATTTCTTTTTTTGTGATATTTAACGGAAACTCAGGATTTTATTATGATCCTTATTATTGTCGAACAAAAATTTTCGACTTTTCATTCTCATCCTTTGATTTTTATTATTTTTTAATGATAAAATAAGAAGAAAAAACGTCAAGTGAAATGGGTACGGTTGGGTCGAACGGAATTGGAGAAAATGTCGAGTCCGAGGGTGGGACACCCTGAGAAGAGGGCGCGACGTAATAGTCGTGTCTTCTTCCGAGTGATGCATTGCTCTGCAGTCGGCGTTGAGTTTAGCAAGCTGAGTCTGTTCTTACTGGAACAGTGCCATAGGAATTGCTCGATTACCGAGGTCACACTGTCGTGTATTTCACCGCCCATTCAATTACACTGTTACTAGTTATAATGCACAAAAGTATTACATTACAATCATATCCTTAATCCGTTTAACTTTGATTGACTCATGTTACAAAAAAAAATTCCATCCAATAAAATCGTAAGATATACAAGTTGTTCATTTAGTAAAATTACAAAACTTGCTATGTATGAATACATTCTGACAATATTTGTGATATAAAAGCATGTTTGGCATATATATATTCTATATAAATGCTATATATTATCTCCTAGATATTCTATATACGTCGTGAATATGTCACATAAATGTCCTACATATGCCTCATGATGTTACAAATATATTCTTTGAATATTTGTAATAAAAAAATTTTTGCAAAATATATCTATCATACATTTGCCTGTAAATTCGTTACAGTCAAATGAAATGAAATTAACATACATTTTGAATATGTTTGAAATATCCAGAGATTTAATGTTGAAATATAAATTTGTGTTTCGAGCAGTGAGAAACATGTAATACTTTATATACATCACATGAATGTCGAATAATACTACAAATTATATTAAAAATAATTTCACAGTGCATACTATAACAACCATTATTTTAATTGCCAAATGATAGAAATGACCAAACGCTGAAATAAAACATTCACATTTATTCTTCATATAAACTATTTATTCTGGGGTACTTAAAATATGGACATTTTATTTATTTTTATACATAATTATTATTTTTATTCTTAACGATGTAATTATCCAATGATAAATTATTATGACATATTTTAACAAATGTTGCCTTGTAGCTGTACATTTACATATTAAATTTTGATGTTGATTTAAAAGATACTAAAATTTACATAATCTTTTAAAACATTTACTGTCTAAAATAAATTTGTGGTAGAAAGGAGAAAGGGATTAACTGTATAAGGAAATTGCATACACTTATGTTCTTTTACCTTTTCACCACAGAAATATAATAATATATATAGTTATTCCTTACAGAATATTATAAATAATTGATGTGCATTATAGAGTCACTGTTTACTATAATAGTATTATACAATTGAACCAACAACATTCTTTTCCAATATTTAAAATATTGATGAAAATTTCTTCCGGCATATTCGGAATTATGCATAGTATAATGTAATACAATTTGATATCGAATTGAAAATTACGTGTTAAAGGTATTAAAATTATGAAAGATTTTGCTTATCCAGTTTGGAATGTCGGTTGAAGTAATCATGATATAATAACTTTCTTCTATAACAAATAAACATTGACTTCATAAATGTATTCTGTGTTGCATTATACAATTTTAGCTCCACACAAAAGTAACATTGAAAGTTACACTGAAATTGTAATAGATTAAATTTCAACTAGAATTTGTCTTAAATTTCAACGGAGATTCACTTCATGGACAGGAGGATAATATTACAAAAATTGAATTGTACAGAAGTTATGTGTAAAATATTTCAATTTACATTTTTTTTTGTGGAAAATGGACCTCTTTTCATATAAAAAAGTTTTATTAAACAATTTTTATACAATTGATCTGAATTTGTAAATAAAACGTCGACTTTTAAATGGATGCAGAGTATTTATACAGTGTAAATGTTTTTTTTCCTGAATATACAATTTCCATTTCATAAAAATTAAGAAAAATGCGAATGCAAATACTCGATTTACTAGAAATATTAGATTACATATTTGAAACTGAATATACAAATTAAGTCGAACATATTTTCAATAAGAAATTTCTCAAACTTTTTATTATAAATATAATCCGTTAATATTATACGTGTAAATGAAAATATTAATTATCGTAAAGATATTCTTGGCTCTATTTTAATTGAATTATCAAAGTCATCCGTACGGACTAAAGCAATCGATCGGCAAAAAAACTACAGCAATTTCTCGCTGCTCACTGAACGCAACTAATAACATGATTGCAAGGTACAAAAAATGGCCGCGCATATTGGAATTTGTCATAGGCAATCATGATTCCATGATTTTGATTTAGTAGTGAAACCATTTAAAGTCAGACATTACAATACTACGAGTTTTGCATGTTTTTTTAATTCAGCAAAGTTCTTTTATAATGGAACTTGTATTTAGATTACGTTAAAAAAACGAATAGAATTGCGTTCGATTATTTTTGCAATGAAAACGTGTGCAATCTTCAAGAGGCCGACAAGCCAATAATCGGAGCTCTTTTGAATTAATATACATATATTCGTTGCCGCTGTAATTCACGGACTTGACCCTTCGCCAAGACCTATCCAACTAAGAGAGAACAAAGTCATGATTATTCGAAATGAATTTTAAATGTCAGTAATCAAATCAATAAACGAGATTAAATTTATAATAAATTGGAATCCCCTGAAATATTAATCTAAAGTATATCTTATTTATGTTAGATAATTCCTTAATTTAATCAATTTACGAAAGCACGACTGCAGTTATGTAACAGCTAATAATCGTTATAGATTTTTGAAATATACATTTAATTTTGTGTAGTAATCACTTTTTTAGCATTTGGTGATGTTAGAGTTATGGGGATGTTTCAAACAAATTAAAAGAAGATCACGTTTTTCTCGACAGTTAGTTTCACCGTTCTTAATTGAATCGAAGGCACACTTGGCCAAGTCTCGCGTCCTGTCAATTAAACGACAAGACTGTGCGAGTGATGGGAGGGACAATAAAAACAAGCGGAATCCAAAGATCAATTGAAAAATACTTGAACTGGAAGAATGCGCGAGCAAAAACGAACCGTCAGATTAACTGGGAAGACTGTCGACGGGACGCTGAGTTGCGAACGAGCGAGCACTTTGTTCAAGCGGTTTCAAGCGAGAAAATGGCGTCGCTCGACGTGTCAGTTGTCAATTAATTGAAGAAAATTGCAGTCCGTCTGAATAAACTATCATCCATAATGTAGAAAGTAAATGTAATAATGCAGTGTGTCCTATCCTTGCAGACATTGTTTAAGTTGTTGAGATTACGAAGTTGATAAACTTCGTAACATCGAGCCGACTTGCGATATACACAGAGATGGTCTGTAAAATGTGGTATACACTTCAACAAAAATCATATCCGTCGTAGTCGTTTCAAAATCTCGGTTAAGTCGTTTTTCTTACTTTTTCTTGAAAAATGTCAAAGAAATATTTCTTTCACAGATCACGAATTCAAATCTTTCGTGAAAAACGAAGATTCGTTCTTTCAGCATAAAATAATTTTTCGAACAATAATTCAGTTCTGAAGGTTGAACTTTTATTATTTGACGAGCCATGAAACATATATTTTCAAAGAAATGACATTTTCAATAAATCTGATTATCCTATTATACAATTGTAAAAACAGCAATCCATGAATTCAAGTTCAAAAGTTGTTTTAGAGCAAAACAATAACAGCGGGTTATTAATCGTAGATTAACAAAGATACCGTTTAATATGATCTGATTTTTAATATGACGCTTAACTTAATTGTATAATCCAAAAACTGAGAAGCTTCTCGTTTAGTACAATGGCTTTTCGCTTCATTAAGGCAAATCACGCTATCTTCAGTACTTAAATGTTATTGTCATTTTGTACAAGAGTGCTCATAGTTATTAATTGATGCAATATTGTAAGCAGCACTAAGGCAACAGGATGATATAAGAGTTAATCCTCTGAAGTGCCCAATATTAACCGCGTATCTGACGCCTTCATCCTGGTGTATACCCTTAATTCACATCTAACATCCGTTTTTCAGTCATAATTTGAACATGAATGTATGTTCTAAACATGAAGTATGCATATAAACATAACGTCGGGCGAAATGACATAGAGTAAAAACATTCTAGTAACGTTACCAACTAAACCTGTTTTACATACCATTAACAGAGTATTTAGATAACGCTTTCAGTGCTTTTGCTTGAATACACATCAACTTTTTTATTGAGAAAATGTAACAAAACCATATTGAATATCAAGGCAACATATTAACATCGATTTTATTCATGAATTATTAACATGACTCTGTTATATAAAACCTTGTAACATAGTTATTAAATGAGTATATTTGTATTGATAATACACTGTAATGCATTATTAAAACAAGTCTTATTGTAATTTGATGAAATCAAATAATATACTCAGTGCACGGTTAAATATAGCTGATTCATTTATATGCATACCTTTCATAATTTGACGAAGAAGCTTAATTAAAAGAAGTTCGTATAATTATAACATTGCTTTACATTATTAAATTCGCAGCCGAGTTCGTATAACGAAGATGAAGAGTTTAGAATTTGTTTTGAATTCAAATTTATGTACATTATTATGAAAGAGAAATATTGGCTTGACATCTTATCTTTCAAATCGTTCATTGTTGTAATTTTTTTTGACTGTACGCGTATTCTATAATTTTGATTTTAGTTGAATAAAAAATGAGATAAAATGTATTTTTTCTTTCATGTGCATCGAAAACACTTTTTTTTCCTTCAAAATTGGGACGAAAGTGGCACTGCCTCTCCCTCGAGAGGAAAAGTATCTAAAAATATAATAAAATACACTAATGTACGCAAAATTAAAAGAAATTTTATATTTAACTTTTGACTTATGGCGAAGAACTGAAAAAAGATTTATTAGTAACAACAAGGTTTCATCGGCTGGTAAATACCGCAAGCAGAGAGGATAAAAAATGTTGACTGAAGTGAGCAAGCAAGAAATGAATGAAAAAAGGACGCTCAACAAAACATGTCTGACAAAAGAAAAGCCGTGATCGACGGGATTGTAAAACCCGCAGGTCAAAGATAGTGATAGGATGGACAAGTAGGAGAAAAAGAAAGAAAAAAATGAAAGGTACTAAAAACTTGAAGGGGTTGAATTTTTGTGGTTTCACATTAAGGGTCAGTGTCACCGTTACTGACATATTTCTACTCGGTTATTTCTGTACAACCGGATAACAACCTTATGCATTTTTTTATTAAAAGTTAATGAATTATAGTTTCAGGAATTGTAACAGTTTAATTTATGATTAAATGATAGAGAAAGTCAAAGAATGATTGTGAATAATATTTTTTTTCATTTAATTTCACTTAAATGAATATTTTTGAAAAGTATAAATACAAAACATTGTTGAATACTTAATTTTTATAAACATAAAATCAGTGAAGAGAGTTTAAATATTGTGAATTTGTATGTATAGAAAATAAGAAGAAATCATAAAAGCCTTATCATATGGGTACTAAGAGATTCATTAAACACACCCTCTGGTGCATGATATGTATCTTAAAATAAAGTTGTATTCAACTTTCATGCATATCATGGTACGTTTTAAAGCGCAAAAATATGAAAAGAAATTTTCAAAACCAGACAAGATGCTTTTCTATCGGATGAAACTTGTAAGCTATATACGATGTCATCTTACAATTTATTTACACCAACAGGCGTGATCTTTATTGTAGTCGACAATTATTTAATTAAAATTAAGAAACATCAGAAGGCAGATGGTACCCGTACATTGAAATTAAAAAAAAAATTTGCTTTTCATAAAGCGACGGTGCCTTTTTAAATTATAAGCAAACGTAATTTCTGCTGAGACGCAACTTGTCAAGTGAGTTCAACTCAGCTAAAAGGTGACTCCTGTTTTATTCTTATTAATTTTACTCGCGCATCTTTCGTTGTGACTCGGCAAGAAAGAATGACAAAACTTAAAACGAAGAAAAATCCACGAAAAATAAGAATTTTTTCACGCGCAATTCTCGCGAGTGGTATTTTCAAGCTACTCCAACAATCTTCGTCCTCTCTATGATAAATATTTCTAACAATAACGGAACACAAATTCACGAATATTATCATACATAACTTTTATTTCTCAACATTTACTTTTTTACATATAATATTATAATGCCAGCATACGTAAATTGTATCTTTAAAAAATAAGCAATTAGAGGTTGCTTTTGACTGTACATTCTCTTTAAAAATAATGGAACTTCAATCATATTATTTTTATTATTATTATTAATATAATAGGACACTATTATCATAATAATACCTGGTTTGTTATCTGAACTTCTGACGTAGTTTAATAGAATATCATTTAGCTTGCGAAAGGGACATGTCCTTTTAGAAGTTACTAATTGCCCTATTTCGATTCTGCGACAGGTTGACGTCAGAATTTCTGAATTAAAAAATAATATTCTATTAAGACTTTTCATGTTGTAAATCACTTTGACGATTACGAAGAAAATTTCGAAAAAGTTCATATTATGTTGGAAAAGTGCAGCATCATTTCAACAGAATCAAGTGAAGAAATAATTTCTCCATTGCATGCGAGGTACATGTTAGTACCATCTTGACCATTATAGAGCTTTTGAGTCGATACCCCGTGCATAAAGCATTTATCCCAAAGAACATCCCTCTTAAGAGCACGTTGGAGCAGTCGATAAGAGCGTTTCGCGTACGTGACCTATCTTTCCTTACGCTTCCACTGTTTTCTAATATCGATGCTTGTTGACGTATATACCGTATGCGCTCAAGGCAATACACAGTTTAATGTAAAAAAGATTGCTTCTATAAATAAATTTTCCGTATAACCTGCAGAAACATAACATAACATTATAGTTTTAAACATCATATCTAATGACAGTATCTTTAGATTATACTGACTCAAAATATTAACAAAATATCTACATATATATATCCTACTAATCTTACTAATATATAAATATGAATGTATGGATGTTTGTTTGTTCGTTGCTCAAATTTTAAGAGCAACTAGCTGAAATCCTCCAAAGTGCCGTAGGCTGTATAAAATTGCGATATATAAAGTAGTTTTTGAAAAAAAAATTTCTTTTCGATTTTGGACCCCCTCCCTTTAGGCGGTTGTCAGGGTGCTGTGAGGGGATTGTGAGGGGATTGTGAGGGGATTGTCAGGGGATTGTCAGGGGTTTGTCAGGGG
>JABFPJ010005189.1:0-12538 GCA_022817425.1 Gryon sp. ZL-2020
AAGGTCCACATCTGGTTGCCATGACGTAAAATTGACTTTTTTTTATTAGGCTACCCTGATGGGGGCCTCATAGGGTTAGCCACATCACAACCACAACTTAGCCAACCTATAAGTAGTAGAAGCTCTTTGCTATGATGTTCAAGAGTCTTTGTGGTGTGGCGGTTAGAGGGTTTGCCTACTGATTAGAAGGTCGTTGGTTCAAATCTTCTTTAAAATAAATTTTTTTCATCTGTTGTGGAATCCGAATCAGACCCTCATCAGACCCTGATGTGGCACTTCTATTTCATCAGATTACTTGATCAGGACAATATCAATTCCTAGCGTTACACACATATAAAATCCTAATTTAAAAATTTAATTATGGCCAGATTAGGTACTGTGGTTTCCTGATCATGGCCACATCAAAACCCAATTGCAATTTTTACTAGGGTTCTTAATATATTCTTAATATATTCTTAATAAATTCTTAATACATTCATAAAAATATATTAAGAGTCTATTAAAAATATATTTTCATATAGACATAGCCAAACAATACAGGAATTTTTACTGTTAAGACAGTATTCGATCTGTATAAGACAACAAACAAAAGAAATTACTGCTTTCTTCTAGAAAAATGTTTGTTTACATCATAATAATTCTTGATAAAAACAGTATTTTTGTTTGTTTGTTGTCTTATACAGATCGAATACTAAAATATTTAAACAGTAGAAATTCCTGTATTATTTGGCTACATGTAAAAAATATATTCAGAATATGTTAACAATATATTTGCAATATATTTTTAGTTTTGCTAGAGTTATTATAAATATAACATGAAGTTAGATAAACACGATTTTGTGCTATGGTTCTATGTGCTATGATGCTATGGTGCTATTTGATATTACTTACCTATAAATAAGTAATATCAAATTACAAAATAAATTGCAGGATGCATATAAAAAAACATTTTGTTTTTCTATATGGGTCATTCCATATGAAAGTTAGAGGTGAATCTGAAAATTAATGTTAAATATTTTTTTAATGATTTTATATCGAAAATAAATCGACACGTATTTTGGCGTTTTTCATTTTAACAAGTATTTTTTGAGTTATGATTTTTTTAAATTATGAGCAATAAGATGACATCCTTTATTTAAACATATTTTAACAGCTAGTATCATAATAAAAAAAAATGTCGTAGTAATCATTTTCTAACTAATAAATTTCCTCTACTTTTCGAATATCGATAAAAAAATTAGAAATTATTTAATTATAACTTGAAAATTTGCATTTTTTAAACAAAAATATTTATATCTCAAAAATTGTATTCTTAAATTATTTAATAATGTATTAAGAATTAAAACATATACTGTTTCATTCTTTAGTTCTGGGAGAATTATATGATCAAAGAAAAAATATTTTTTATAAGTAAACTTTTGGCTCCACAACTTCCCCCGCTTTTTCTGTTCTCTTTAATTTGTAAACAAAACAGAGGAAGGTGTGGAGCCGAAAGTTTACTTAAAAAATTATTTTTTCTTCGATCATATAATTCTCCCAGAACTAAAGAATGAAACAGTATATGTTTTAATTCTTAATATATTATTAAACAGTTTAAAAATAAAAAGACACTAACTCCAGTGTAGCAGATCTCAAGAATCATCTTAACGAGATTTATGAGGTATTCTTACATGAATAATAATTAGTATAAATAATGTAAAGGATTTTAACAATCATTACACCATATATATATATACTATAAATAAACGTTTCAGTTGAAGTTTCATAGACCATTACTGTTAACATTAAAGTTTAGATTAAAAGTTATTTAAAAGTCTTAAAAATCTTATAAAAGCTTTAAATAATACTTAACATGATAAGTGTATAGTTTCTTAAAAGGTTCAGTTAAAGGTTGTGACAACCTCTTTGTAATTATAGTAGAGACAATTTAATTATTCAATATTACATCGTCTTTTAAATACGAACTATAAAAAAACGCGAAATAATTAAGCTTACAACATTTTGATTGTAATATTTGGTAATATGTAAAAGAATTACATTTTTATTAAAAAAAGTATATGCAGTTTATCTTCGTGATTATATGATTTTTGGATTTACCTTTTATTATTTGTTATACTTACATAAAGTACTTAAAAGTACATCAATTTCACCTGTTTTATTATTACAAATACCAAGTAATTATTTTCTGCAGGTCATATTTTATATCAGTGTCTTGTTACTTTTCTTATAACCTTTAAAAATATATTACTCAGTAGAAAAATGCTTCCCCATTATCTTAGACCTTATCTAAAAAACTGTCAAACACTTAAATTTATCTGTTCCCACGACAGATATTTATATCCTTTCTACTTAAGACGACGCTACATTTACCTATTAAATAAATTTATGTCACTCATTCTCGAATCTCTCGATAATGCCCACGACTTTTGTATACAACTTCCAAAATATTACATAATAATTTCATACATCAGCATTCAAACTATTATGTAAGTCACTTGATTATGACTTTTTTTATCTAAAATACAATAACATTTTTTTACTGTGCCATTTAATCATATTCGATATTGTCACTTGGCCATTTTTATCTTGTCTAATTGTATTGTCACTTCTATAATTTAATTTTGAAAAATATCAAAAACAGACATTTCTTTAAGGACGTTATATCTCCGCAAGCTATTCAAAATTAGTTATTTTTTTCATAGCATTATTGTTAATTAAAAAACGTATATAAAATTAAAAAATAAATACAAGTATTTAATTTGATTAGTTATATGACTTTTCGAATGTTAATAACAAACGTCAAAATTGAAAGTTGACAACTTTAATATATAAACTGTATAATTCGTCATTTTGAAATTTAATTAATTTCGCCAATATATATTCCAACAATAGTCTAATATTGTTGTAAAATTACATTTTTCAACATGTAATTTTATCTATAACTTATATACAAAACAAAATATCAACAAAGACAGAATTTATTAAAGTCCAATACATATTAGTTGATTTCAATTTAAATTTACCATAAAAATATTCCACCAACGCAGATTTTCTGAATATAGTATAATAAATATATATCTTTAGAATCTAGAAAAAGACAAAGAAATCAGCCTTTGCATTTTTTAAATATTTTCCAACCAATTTTTCTATAGAAAAAAAAAATTCATTTTCTACTTTTATAAAGAAGTTGAACTTTTATTGCATATGAAAGTGATATTTGTGAATTATTCATTTCTCAGTTAATGAAATAAACATTTTTATTTTGCCTTAGTTTTTTTTTTCTTAAGAATATTATTTTTTCACAACAACTCTTATATAATATATCGATATTTTTTTAAAAGGTAATGAATTTACATAAACCAAAATTATAACAAAAAATCATTGAAAAAGTGTTAAATCATTTTTCCGGATAATCGCAAGGTCACATATAGAAGGATTAAGTCTCAAGAATGATTCGATAAGCGTCGAGTTCGGTGTCCGATTAAGTAATGCCCACGCAAAAACTGTGTTTGGACCCCTCGAAATGAATTTGGCGATTTACCGGTTGGTCGCGTGGGTGACACGTTTCTCACCTCCACAACTACAACACAAGTATTCATTGAATATTGGTACAAGTAATAAAATGGCATGCGACCATTTTTTTTCTTTCTTTTTTTGCTGCTGCTCATGTCGAAATTATCGCGGCCATCTGCGACCGCGTAGCTATGTTTTCATGCTAACGCGAAGCAATAGATATTTTTTTTATCAATCGTATCGGCATTTTGTTACCACTCCTGCTTTAACGCCCGCGGCGATCTATAATGTTTCATGAATATCGGCCTTTTTTATGTAGTTGCTTTTTTAGCATTTTATTATAAGTGGTACAGTTTGTTCTTTTCATTTTACAAAATTTGAATAGATAATTGACTTTAATTAGACAAGTACAAGATGTTGAATGAATCACAAAGTAAATAGTTTCTTTACTAGAACAAGATTTTTTAGTAGAAGACGTGTTGCTTTGATTTTCATATATTTCAGCATTCTTGTTTTTATAATCATAAAGATAATTGTATGATAATTTTGTTTAAGATGAAATTGTTAGAACGATAATTAATTCCTCTGATTTTAGTATCAAGATATAATCGTTAGTTTTCCATTTAAGTTGGCTAGTTCGTCATTAAAATTTAGCAATTTTCAATTAAGAATATACTAATACTAAGAATATTTTCTAATACACAAAATATTGCTCATTTAAATGAAATATTCTATAAGTATTTTTTTTATCGGTTTAGCATCGAAATGTATTTATTTTATGAAGGAAAAAAGTTAATTTTATATATAGAGAACACTTTGAAATGAAATCATATTATTATATTTAGGGTTAATAAAAATCTCGATTTTTGTCAAAAAATCAAAAATATCGATTTTTTTAATTGAAAACAGATTTAAATTTGATTTAAATCACAATATTAAAAATATGAGTAAATAAATTTAATTTTTAGCCAATTAAATTTATTTTTTCTAATTTTCTTATTTAAGTTACTTTTCTTAACTTTCTTAGTTTCTTATCTTCGTTAGTTTTGTTAGTTTTCTTACTTTTATTATTTTAGTTACTTTTTTTTAGTTTTCTTGATTTTGTTAATTTTCTTAGTTTTCTTCATTTTGTTAATTTTCTTAGTTTTCTTATTTTAATTAGTTTTACATAGTTTTCATTTTTTAGTTAGTTTTGATAATTTTGTTACGTTTTTTACTTTTCGTATTTTAGTTACTTTTTCTTAGTTTTCTTAATTTTCTTATTTTTGTCAATTTTATTATTTTTGTTAATTTTGTTAATTTTCTTAGTTTTCTTAATTTTGTTAATTTTCTTAGTTTTCTTATTTTATTATTATTTTTTTTTAGTTTTCTTAATCTTTTTCAATTAAATCTTCAACTTTGATCTTCACCTTTGATATCGATATATTTGAACTTTCATTAACAAAATTCTTCTCGCAATTTGCTTTTTTGAACAACTGATTTTTCGTGACTTGTATCAATTATAATAAAATAAATAAAAAAATCAATTAATAATTTGCTATATAAATAATTGTCACTTTTTTAAAATGATTTCAATCATAGTTATTGCATTGTTTTAATTGTATGTCAAAACAATTTTTGATTTTTTGTAAATAAAATACTTTTTTATTAAAATCATTGATTTTTTTCAAAAAAATCTTTTCATTTAAATCGCGATTTAAATCAATGATTTAAATCTTTTGATTTAAATCATCTCAACCCTAATTATATTATTATAAGTTCAAATAGAAATTTGTGAAATCAATGATAAAAAATAAAATATTCATTATTATCATTCCATAACTAAAATTACTTGTTAAACCTTGTTCAAAATTTGAATAAATTGACAGTGTTACATTTGAAATGTAGAAGCTGCATTCGATTATCCTTAAGTTTGATTGAAAATTTCATGTTGATACTATTCTGTTGTTTACCGTTTAAATGGTATTCTCGTATAAGTGAATTATACATCAGGTTGTAATCAGCCATAAGCTTTATCTTAAATGAGCCCTCAAGTTATAAACATTTAAACGATTGCTAACTTCTCGTAAATCTCTCTTGCCTCTGTCAGCGTTACCATAACCCTGAACTCTCAATCCCCTTTGCCCATGTAATAAAAGCCCGGAGACTATAAAACCTAAAACTTCCATAAGAGAATCCCCAAAACTCATTAACATCAACACATACGAAATAGTTTGATACCACATCTCCCTAAAGAGCCAAATTTACGGTATAATTGTTGAAATTGCGCATACATACCTTCAGTATTTATTAACGAACATTTAATTATAAATACTGAATTGTGCGATTTATCATTATAAATCGCACAGTTCAGTATGTTATAATGTTGTTGACTGTCAGGATGGGGAATTTGATATTATATTAATTCTTATAAAAAGTTCCTTTTTGAAAGTATCCAATTTAGAAATCAAGACAATTTAAATGTGTCTGTTAGTGTTGAGATGATTTAAATCAAAAGATTGAAATCATTGATTTAAATCGCGGTTTAAATAAAATGATTTTTTTGAAAAAAATCAATGATTTTAATGAAAAAGTATTTTATTTACAAAAAATCAAGAAGTTTTTTGACCTACAATCAAAACTATGCAATAACTATGATTGAAATAATTTTTAAAAAAGTGACAATTATTTATATAGCAAATTATTAATTGATTTTGATTATTTATACAAGTCACGAAAAATCAGTTGTTCAAAAAAAGCAAATTGCGAGAATTTTGTTAATGAAAGTTCAAATATATCGATATCAAAGTTGAAGATCAAAATTGAAGATATAACTGAAGAAGATTAAGAAAACTAAAAAAAATAATAATAAAATAAGAAAAATAAGAAAACTAATAAAATTAACAAATCTAAGATAACTTACTTAACTAAGATAACTTACTTAAAGAAACAGAAAACTATGAACATACTAAATAATAAAAGAAAACTAATAAAAGTAAAAAAATTACAAACAAACTCAAATAAGAAAAGTAAGAAAGCTAATAAAATAATCAAATTAATAAAACTAAGAAAAGAAAGAATGTGAAACTAATTAAAATAAGAAAACTAAGAAAATTAACAAAATTAAGAAAACTAAAAAAATTAACAAAAATAATAAAATTGACAAACTTAAGAAAATTAAGAAAACTAAGAAAAAGTAACTAAAATACGAAAAGTAAGAAAACGAACAAAATTAACAAAGTCAAGAAAATTAAAAAAAAGTAACTATTAATAAAAGTAAGAACACTAACAAAATTAAGATAAGAAACTAAGAAAGTTAAGAAAACTAACTTAAATAAGAAAATTAGAAAAAATACATTTAATTGACTAAAAATTAAATTTATTTACTCATATTTTTAATATTGTGATTTAAATCGGATTTAAATCTGTTTTCAATAAAAAAATCGATTTTTTTGATTTTTTGAAAAAAATCGTGATTTTTATCAACCCTAGCTGTCTGTTGAACAAAAAAGTAAGGCACATAATAATAAAAAAGCATAGAATTATATAATGATTATATAATAATAATAATAATAGTAATAATAAAAGACAAATATTAATTCATGCTTCTCTCCTAGGAAGAAGTAATTGCTCTTATTGCGTAATATACTATTTTGCTGTTTGTCTGAACACTAACTGAATAATTCCTAACAATATGCAAAAATCAAAATACGTAAAGTGATAAAGTATCATTTCTGTTTGCAGAACAACTCACAAAAACAGATCCCGAGCGGTCTTGCGTGGAGACGGAGAGTATTGAGACAGGTTTGCGCAAAACGGGCTCGCCCTTACGCGGCTCGCCATCCAGAAGTGCGAGTTCCGCTGGTGCGAATGGCGAGCGTACGCCGCGAGCGACGTCCATTGTTCGCGAAGGAAGCAACGTGTCCCGCGTGTCATCAAGCAGTCGCGGCAACATCAATGATGTCTGTTCCAGTCCAGAGGGTAGCCCATTGAAACGAGGTGGCGCTGCTCGTCATGGTGTTCGCAAAGTGCCAGCAACCGCCAGCACCAAAAGTTCATCGACAAAATCGAACGGCAACAGCAATACCTGGAACGGTCGTCAGACCAAGCAACGAAGTTCACTCAAACCCGATACCTTCACCAATCCTCAGTCGTCATCCACAGGTTCGACGCCCAACTTTTCACGAAGAAGCAGCGCCAGACAAAGTCTACCGCGATTCAGCACTGGACCACAGTACGACAGAAATGGTCGTAGAATTCGACCAACAACTTCCACTTCACTCCAGTCTTCCCCAACAAAAACTGCTAATCCCCTGCTCGAGCAGATTATCAACAAGGTAGGTCATTTGCAGGACGACAAAGAGATTGTGCAGAAGCTGCAGGATCTTTTAAAGGATTATAAGGGCAAAGACGCAGTGGACGACGATGCTACGATGGATTTCACTAGGGCTTGGATCGATGGCAATGGCACAGTCGCGCTACCGGCGGAAAATCCAGTTCTGCCGAGTCCCAGAAAGGATCCCAAATCCGACATATCCGGATTCTCGCGAATCCCAGCGCCGGTTTATAAAAGATCCATGTCGGTTGCGTCGAATCACGTTTGATGATACGAGAATTGAGAGTTATTTGGGTGGGTTTCGTTGTACAGGGCTTCGTTTTGTCGAGACTGGTGCTACCGAGCCTACTGGAGGCCCGGCTTGTCTTGACGAGCCACATTTATTATGTATAGTCAGTTTTTGAGAAACGAAGCGTTGCTGGATCGAAACTCGTCGCGATCACTTTTAACTTGTTTTGTTTTTTCCCTGTTTTTATCATCTGATTGATTTTTTTTTCTTTTTGTGAGTTAAGTGACTAAGTATAATTTGTCATGGTTATTCGTATGAAAAGTTGTTTAGGTTTTTTTTTTGATTAATGACAATTATTGTGTAAAAAACTTTTCTATTTTTCCATTAGTTCTGTTTATTTTTTATTGTTTTGTTTAATTAATTTAAGTAAGTTTTTGATTTTTTGTTATAAAGTTGATATACAAAATGTGTATTATTTTTTTGTTTTAGTTTAATAAAGATTCTATTTATATAATGCAAAATTATATAAAAAATTTGTTGACAACTTTGATGATTAAAATTTAAGGATTAAAATATTTCAGTGACAAATTGTACGATTAATAAATCATAGTGAATAATAATTTGTTATTTCCAAATCATAAGACTGTAACTAACATATCTTTGACTAAACGTCATAAATTATTTATTTAAAAGTTATAGAAAGCAATTAATAATCAGTTTATAATTTTGAAATTTGTTGCTTTATCTTTCGATTTAAAGTTCTTTTATCCCATTATTGTTGATACTTTACTGAAAATAAATTGACTTTCAGTTAATTTCATTTATGAAAGACCCCAAGCTATTCATGTAAGAATAGATTTTCATAACTGATTCACAGTCATAAGCGACGAATTTCGATTAATCACGTCTTATTATTTACCGTCTTCCTTTGTAAGTTTACTAATACATGCGCTGCGTGCTGTAATAAACACAACAGAACTTTAAATTGTACGGCGCTGTTGACAAAACGTGCTCAATATTTTAACGCGTCGTACTTTAAAGTCTCATTTCAAAAGAACATATTGTGTTTTGGTTTTTACGAATGATTATATAACGACAATTGTTTCAACAATCGGTTAAATAATTGTTATAACTTGAATTTTGTTTTACAATTCATCAATCGGCTTTTTGATGAATTCAAATTATTATGCTGAACATTTTTTCCATTCGAAAAAATGTTGTATACGATGATTTGGTGCTCTCTGTACATTTACTTGTTACATCGATTTTTGAAATCGTTTCTTTGGCGTCCGTAAACAAATTCAAATAAAAAAATCGCACCTGTTATACTAATCTACGCGATACTTCGTTCTGAGTTTAGTCGTACTACGTTCAAAAAGACGTCTATTGTTATTGCAAAGTATTTATTTATATAGTCTATCGGTTGTATATTTATTAAAGACAATTTATTTGTGCGTTGTAATGGTATTCGTTTACCACACGATCTTATGGCAAAGAAGATGAATGAATGCTTTCTTGAAGAAAGACAATTCAAAGTTGGATGATTCAAACTTGACTCGTATTTTAACCCCAACAAATTAAAGACTTACGCAAGATTGAAATAAATCGAATATATTTGTTGACAATATTTTTCGATATTTTTTCAATTTTGTTTTTCCAAATGTTTCGGCCTAGATATAACTGTTATTACTTTATTTTCATATCATCGACTTTTCACATTTTTTAACTCCCTTTAGAAAACTTGACATTTACTAATACAATAACTTTTTAATTAACTTAAATGATCAAAAATGACTTTTTAGAAACACTGCTTATAAACCTCCAATATCATTCAATCTTACCCTTTGAGTGTTCTCGATTTTCATACTAAATCTTCAACAGTCGAGCTTGTTAGTCTTTCCAATGTTTGTAACATTTTAAATTAAGAAAAACTCTTTGTTTAAATGATGATGAAAACAAATTAATTCGATCTTATTGATTGGCAGAAGACATTGTTTTAATTTATTGATTGTAACGTCGATAGAAAAAAAACGCCATTCCAGGGTTTTAGGTGTCTTTTATACCAAAAGCGAAGTTGTAGTTGATTTTTTGTACTAAGTGTCTTAAGTGCGGAGAAAAGTGAATGTACTTGCTCCACTCAGTTAAGTAATTGTAGAAACTAAAAAAAAGAGAAGGAAGTTGCGCTTTACAGTCGAAAGAAAAGCATGCAAGAATAATCAAAAATACAGGTCACGAACGCGTGCGAAGGCCTAGACTATTTTAGTACGTTCATAGGACAATCGATGATTATAGTTTTGTAGTGTAAGAAAGTGACAAATAGCTCGCGGTACCGCTCCTGTTAAGCAGAACAAGATTGCAAAAAAGGGATGAAATGAAATTCAGGATAATATTTTTATGTCTCAAAGATCCAAGGATTGCAAACAAGTATAATAAAACAAAATAAAAAAGATGTATTTAATTAACATTTTGTAGATTCTTTTTGATTTATATTTCGATCAATATTTTATCTAACCGTCCAAGCATTTAAGTTTCAAAGTTGGTTTTGATTTCGGAGAGCGGTGTCGAAATGTAAATTGTCGAAATTGTCCGTCAAGTTTCGTTGATGAAATAGAATCACAACATCGACGAACACGCGCGTTTATTCTTAATCACGATTATTAACATAATATTGCTTTTTTGCGTTTATTACGTTTATTATAATTCCATATTGCTCTTATCATCTTGGCGATGATACTTTGTAATAATTAACATTATGTTTTTAATATTCACGACAACGCCTACGTTTATGTTAGAATTTTATTTACAAAAACAAGTTATCAGTTGAAAGAAATACATAAAAGACAAACACAGAAATGTGAGTTTTCTTTATAGCCCCACTTTCCTTATCCATTTTCAGATCGTTTTACGTAGGTAAAGGTTTCGGATTTTTATTAATGAAACTAGATGTTGTATGTGCACATTTTTTTTTTTTTTTTTTTTTTGAAAAATTATTTAATGTTACATTATAATATTTTACATAATTATTATATTTTTTTATTTAAACTATCGTTATATAAATATATAAGAAAAAAATTTCAGAGTAATGCTTATTGCAAATATTGTTAAAAATGTGTGAAAAACCTGAAAGAAAAATTAACAAATTTAACTTTTTTTCAAACAATTAGTACTTTAAGATGTTTAGAAGATTTTTCAGCTATACAAGAGTGAGAAAGGTGGATCTAATTCCATTTACCTATTAAACGTCGAACAAGAAAGGAACATTCTGGTTTTATTGTGAATTCGTGTTCTACATACACGGAGAAAAGAAAATACGGAAATTCCTTTTGTCGCGCAGGGCCACTTCGCGAGAAACATTTATTTAAAAAACAGCAAATTCATATGGCAATATCATATGAGTGACTTAAATAAAAATTATATTATTATTATTTAATATAATTAAAATCTAATGTCTTCAAAGAATATAATTTAAGACATAATAAAATTTAATTAAATAAAGTTATATTTTCAATTTAATATTATTTTCGACAAAAGTAATTTTTAATTTAAATATTTTTATTTCTGAAAATATTGAAGCCAAATTTACGAGTATATCTGAAAAAAATTATCCGAAAATATGGTTATTTGATTTTGTAATTTCCCTTCAATGAAATCATAATTTGAAAATGGCGAAAAATGTGCATTGAAATGGCGACTTTTCTTTTTAGTATAAAAAATACACTGAAATCGAAAGAAAATTATCGATTTGATTTAAAAAATACTTTTTTTCTTAAATAACAATATTTGAATCGTTAATTTCTTTTATAAGTAATCCATTTTATTGTTATTGATAAAAAATAGAAGACTTGTAAAGAAGTCCTTACATATTTTTAAAGTTAATTGTTTTTACAGAAAAAAAGTTCATTTAAACTTGGTTTTTTCCATTTTTTTAATATTTTATCGAGATATCATATATCATGAAAAACAGTTTAACAAGGACTTCGTAAAGTCAGAACGGCTTCTCATTGGTTTAGCGGAAACCAATGAGTAGCCAGAACGGCTTCTCATTGGTAGTCGCTAAAACGATAATGTCGCAATTTTAGTAATTCGCTAATAAAATATTTCGTGATTAATCTAGTTCGATATATTGTTTACGTCGATAATAAGATTTATCTTTTATATAAAGTTTTGTCATAAAAAAATGTATGTAAAGGAAAAATTCTTAAAAATAAATATTATTGATTATAAAAGGTTAATTTAAATTTTCTCATTTTATTATTTCTAAAATAAAAAAATTAAAAATTTTATTTGTATGCCTAAAAATAATTCGTCAAATATATTTTTCTAATTTTTTTAATTTAGTCACATTAATAAATAGAAAAAAAATGTTTCACTCTTTTTCAAATTAAAAATTATACTTTTTCTAAATTATAACATTTATTCTTAAAATTAATTCTAAATTTTTAATTGTATGCATAATAAAATTTCGTCACATATATTTTTCG
>JABFPJ010005190.1:0-12538 GCA_022817425.1 Gryon sp. ZL-2020
ATTGGAAAATTGTGATCGGTGGATTTTAATGACTTTTTATTCAGCTAAATATGCTCTTTCATTAGAGACATCATTCATTAAAATCCACCGATCACAATTTTCCAATGTTAATGGTGCGGGGTCCTTTCTAACGTAAAAATAACGAATTCAAAAAATTTTTATTTCGAAGAAAAAAAGAGAAAAAAAATGTTCCTAAAGTTGACAAAAAATGTTTTTTTTCCACGAAATTAGTTCAATAAACGTGAACACAGATATCAAATTCTTGAAAATACAATTTTCAGGAATTTGCGTTATTCGAGTTTACCTAACTTTCTTAATATCAATCGCTAGTTTTCCAAAATTTGTTAACAGATTTGTCTTTGCATGCCGAACAATTGAGGAAAAGAAAATCACTAAAATTTTTCTCTATATAAGGTATTGATATCAATAAATATGGTCAAGTACATTCGCTAATTTTATTTGAAAAATCTGCTTGGGGAGTGAATCTATAATAAAGTCTAATTTATTAACTAACATGGTTAAGTAAATTAGCTAGCTTTAGACCTTAAAATAATACCAAACTAAACTCTAAAATTATGAAACTAAAACCTAACAAAAATAAGTAACAAAAAAATGTAAACATGAAAAAATAAGGTTTTTTTAGTTTCGTTAGTTTTGTTAATCTTGTTAATCTTGCTAGTTATAATAGTTATACATACTTTTTAGTTTAATTAGTTCCGATAGTTTCGTTAGTTTCAATGCAAAATAAAAAACTTGGCGCGAACCATAATCGTTTATAAGTTACATTATATATGTAGGGGTTTAATTTAAGTAAATATGGTTCGCGCCAAGTTTTTTATTTGGCATTAAAACTAACAAAACTATATGTGGCTGAAGAATGGAACGTTCCGGGCACGAAATTTTTTTTTTTTTTTTTTTTTTTGTTTTTGATATTCAAACAAATATTTTCAAATGAAAACAGCGATACGAAACAATTTAGAGCCACGAACAATGCATAGCGAAGATTTTCAGGCGCGAAAATAAAATTTTCGCAATATGTTGTGCTTAATATCGGTGCAAACACGCCAGGGAACATGTTTTTTGTAGATATTGTAAAAGTCCGGAGTAGGTCTGATTGTGAGGAATAAAATGCGACATATTAGAAGTAAATCCCCTGCATAATGTCGATTTTCTCGTGTGAAAACCAATATAACATGTTTTTTTCCTTTATAAAACCTAGCTTAAACGTACCAAAGAGCGGGTTTTTTTCAGATATTGTGAACGTCCGAAGTAGGTCTGAGTGTGAGGAATAAAATGCAACATGTTAGAAGTAAATCCCATGCATACCGTCAAGTTTCTCGTGTAAAAACCAATATAACATCTTTTTCCCTTTATAAAACCTAGTTTAAACGTACCCAAGGGCAGGTTTTTTTTCAGATATTTTAAAAGTCCGGAGTAGGTCTGATTGTGAGGAATAAAATGCGACATGGTAGAAGTAAATACCCTGCATAATGTCGATTTTCTCGTTTGAAAACCAATATAACATCTTTTTTCCCTTTATAAAACCTACTTCAAACATACCAAAGAGCAGGTTTTTTTTCAGGTATTGTTAAAGTCCGAAGTAAGTCTCAGTGTGAGGAATGAAATGCGACATATTAGAAGTAAATCCCATGCATACCGTCGATTTTATCAAGTGAAAACCAATATAACATCTTTTTTTACTTTATAAAACCTAGTTTAAACGTACCAAAGAGTACTTTTTTTACGATATTGTAAAAGTCCGAAATACGTCTGATTGTGAGGGATAAAGTGCGACATGTTAGAAGTAAATCTGCTTCATAATGTCGAGTTTCTCGTGGGAAAACCAATATAACATCTTTTGCCATTCATAAAAGCTAGTTTAAGCGTACCAAAGAGCAGGTTTTTTTCACATATTGTGAAAGTCCCGAGTAGGTGTGATTGTGAGGAATAAAATGCGACATGTTAGAAGTAAATCCCCTGCTTAATGTCGATTTTCTCATGTGAAAACCAATATAACATCTTTCTTTACTTTATAAAACCTAGTTTAAACGTACCAAAGAGTACTTTTTTTATGATATTGTAAAAGTCCGAAATACGTCTGATTGTGAGGAATAAAGTGCGACATGTTAGAAGTAAATCCCCTGCATAATGTCGATTTTCTCGTGTGAAAACCAATATAACATCTTTTTTCCCTTCATAAAACCTAGTTTAAATTTACCAAAGAGCAGGTTTTTTTCAGATATTGTAAAAGTCCGGTGTAGATCTAATTGTGCGGAATAAAATGTGAATGTTAGAAGTAAATCCCCTGCATAAAGTCGACTTTCTCGTGTGAAAACCAATATAACATCTGTTTTTCCTTTATAAAACCTAGTTCAAATGTACCAAAGAGCAGGTTTTTTTCAGATATTGTAAAAGTCCGGAGTAGGTCTGTGGAGTATTTACTTTAAATTCAAATTTAGTTTCGTTTGTCGCCACTACTGAACCGTGGCGTTTTCATATTCTTGTAATTTTGTTTTCGTTAGTTGATTTTTGTACTTTGAGTTAGTAATAAAGAAAATGTTAAAACATTCAAAACGTGTGTAAATTTAATGGCAAACCGAAGGTCAACCCCTACAAATTTGGTGACCGCGACTCGATTTTCGAATAAACACACCAAATGAGAACATTTTCTGCATAAATAAGAATTTTTTTCGAAACGTGCTGCGCGAACGCGAATCCTAACCTTACTTGCTCATGTCTGACGAGCGACCGACAAAGTCAACTGAACAGTTGGACGACACGGATTCTTCGTTATTTGCTTCACTCGACGATTTCGACAAAACAGTATTTCAACAATCAACGACCTCGAAAATGGAATATGCAAATGATTTTGACAACGATGAACAGCTCAACGCAGTCGCCAATGTTAAACTTCCGACGCCTTTTTTGGCGGGATAACCCCAAACGCTTTTTCACTGTCGCGGAGATGAAATTTCAAATGCACAGCATCACCAAAGATGAATCGAAATATCATCATATTGCTACTCACCTTGACGCTGAACTTCTCGACATTGTTGGTGATATTATCGACAATCCTCCACAAGAAGGTATATACGAAGCCTTGAAAAAAAGAATAATCGACACGCTGTCTGAATCACAGGAAACCAAATTACGTCGACTCCTTCGAGGTCAATCTATGACCAAGGAAAAACCGTCGACCTTTTTGCAACGTTTGCGTGTTCTTTCTGCGAGTCAGTGTAGTGACAATGTACTGAAAAGCCTTTTTATGGAACAGTAGCCGGAAAACGTGCGCAGTGTACTGGCAATTGGTGAACTGGACGATCTTTCTAAATTAGCGTGTCAAGTAGACAAAATCATGGAAGCCATCCGACCGCAGATTTCCGCCGTCAGTCTCAATGCCGAGAGCTCGTCGTCGCGCGGCGCGTTCGGTCCTCGCGTTCAAGGCGCTACACATACAGCCGAACAAAGCAGCCAACACAGTAAAATACATGAATTACGTTGTGTTGTAGAAGAGCTTACTCGAAAATTCGATCAATTAAAAAACTTTAAATCAAAAAAATCGAAACACCGAAGTCGCAGCAGAAGCAAGGGACGAAGTCAATCACCATGCGCGAAGTCGGAAACCGATGATCCTTTGTGTTACTATCATCAACGTTTCAGCGACGAAGCACGCAAGTGCCGGCCTCATTATGAGCGTTGGAAGAAATAGGAAAACTAAGTATGTCAACGTACGAGGAGGCAAACATCGGCAATTCCGGTTTTTCAAAACACCTCCGTATAACCGACAAGTCAACAGGTACACAGTTTCTTATTGATACAGGCGCTGATGTGTCAGTGCTACCCAAGACATTCATTAAAAGTAGATCGCCGTCCAGGTCTCGGCTTTTCGCAGCAAACGGTTTGCGCATTAACACATTCGTTTCGAACCACATGACTCTGAATTTAGGACTTCGACAAGCGTACACATGGTCCTTTATAATCGCTGATGTTACTCAAGCTATATTAGGTGCCGACTTCATTCATTATTATGGTCTACTCGTCAACTTGAAAAATAAGGAATTACTGGACCCAGCTACACAGCTTAAGGTTAAGGTTAACACCGTGAACGCTGTGCACGTTCCAGTTTTTGTGTTGGATCACAGAAACCCCTACGCTTTTCTAGTGAAGGAGTTTCCTGGAATCACAAGAGAAATTCATCGCTCTGTCGCTGCACATAACGTACAACATCATGTTATAACGAACGGACACCCAGTAGCGGAACGAGTACGACGATTGTCCGGCAAAAAATTAAAAGCCGCGAAAGAAGAATTCGATTTTATGATCAATGTAGGGGCATCGCCCCTACATTTGACCAAGAAGAAATCCAGTGGTTGGAGACTACAGAAGATTAAACAGTATTACAGTTCCTGATCGATATCCAATTCCGCCGTTACAAGACTTCACACATCATGTCGTCGGGTGTCAGATTTTTACGAAGTTAGATCTTCAGAGGGCGTATCACCAAATTCCTTTGGTGCCAGAAGATCGGAAAAAGACAGCAGTGATAACGCCTTTCGGACTATTTGAATTTAACGTGATGACACTCGGCCTGTGCAATGCTGCACAAACGATGCAAAGATTTATGGACACAGTATTGCGTGGTCTCGATTGTTGTCATTGTTATATAGACGACATACTGATTGCCTCGGCCAACGAAGAAGAACACAGGAAACACCTTCGCTTGGTTCTGGAACGTTTAAATAAATTCGGTCTTATATTAAATTATGACAAATGCTGTTTCGGACAACCAGAAGTTAGATATCTCGGTTTCATGGTAAACGCTCAAGGCATCAAACTACCTTCCGAACGAGCACGCGCAATTATCGATTTCCCGAAACCCGAGACCATAGATCAACTGCGACGATTTCTTGGATCTTGGAATTTTTATCGAAATTGTATTCCGGAAGCTGCGAAAATACGTGCTCCACTCGACGAGTTGATCATCGTAGAAAAAAGATCGACGCCCTGTTAATTGGACTTCTACACCCGAAAAAGACTGTAAACAAAGTTTAGAAAGAGCTGTACAATTGGCTCATCTAAAACCCGATGCTATCCTAACGCTGAGATGCGATGCATCAGACACAGCCATAGGAGCGGTTCTAGACCAGAAAGTAGATGGTAAATTGCAGCCATTTGGTTTTTTCTCTAAAAAGTTGAAAGAACGAGAAACCAAGTACAAAACGTATGACCGTGAGTTACTTGCTATTTATCGCGCAATTCGATTCTTTAAACATCTCATTGAAGGTCGTGAATTGGTTATTTTGACAGATCACAAGCCCTTGGTTTACGCCTTTTCGAAGACACCGTGTCATGAATCGCCTCGAGTAACACGACAGTTGGAAGAAATCACCCAGTATTCTACCAATATTGTCCACATCTCGGGAGTAGAAAACGTCGTCGCAGACGCCTTGTCTCGAGTTCAAGTCATCAATACGCCGGTAATATTCTCGACTCAAGAACTCGCTGAGGCTCAAAAAGGCGACGACGAGTTAAAACTGCTTCTAGATAATCCTGGCCGTTTTTTACTCATCCTTCGAGGTGTTCGAGTCGATCCTTCAAATCACGTCATTTTCTGCGACATTTCCACGTCATTGCCTCGGCCTTATATTCCAAAAGTCCTTCGACGACAATATTCGACAATGCACATAATTTATCACATCCAAGTGGTCGTGCCACGTGAAGAATTGTTTTAAATTCGTATGTCTGGCCTTCAAGAAATAAAGATATTAAGGGATGGGCTCGAACTTGTCTTCCTTGTCAGAAAAGAAGATTTCACGACATGTCAAAAATGTCCCTCAACATATTGAAGTTCCAAGTCAACGTTTCCGGCATATACACGTCTATATTGTCATCATGCAGTCGTCAAGGGGATTCTGTTACTTGCTAACAATGATCGATCGTTTCACCAGATGGCCGGAAGCGGTGCCTTTGAAAGATATAACTGCGTCCACCGTCATGAATGCATTTTATACTAACTGGGTATCAAGATTTGGAACTCTGGAAACCATCACGACGGATCGAGGCACTCAATTCGAATCCAGATTGGCAGATTCTCTGTGCAAATTCATCGGAAGTACTCGAACTAGGACAACAGCCTACCACCCGGCTTCGAATGGTATGGTCGAACGTTGGCATCGAGCCTTCAAAGCTGCTATTATGTGTCACGACTCACCAGATTGGATTGAAGTTTTACCGACTGTACTTTTAGGCCTCAGAACAAACTACAAGGAAGATTTGAAAGCTAATGCAGCGGAAATGCTTTACGGCACCATCTTGAGACTACCGGGTAAATATTTCGTTAATGAAGATAGATCATCAGAACCACACATTTTTGTCGAAAAGTTGAAAAAGTATATAAGGCAAGTGAGACCTGTACCGACAGCTCATCATGTAAAAAGAAAGCCATTTGTACATAAAACATTAAACACCTGCACCCACGTGTTCATTAGAGTTGATTCTGTGAAAAAGCCATACGAACAACCATACGACGGACCTCATGCCATCATTAAAAGAATCTCCGATGCAGTCTTTAAAGTTGATGTGAACGGAACACCTGTTACAGTATCTACAGAACGAATCAAACCATCTTTCTTCGAAACAGAAAATACACCAAATCAAGACGAAATATCACTCGATTTACCAACTGCTAATAAATCCACTTTAAGACACGATTCTGAGAAGAAAAAAGTCCATTTCGCGACGTCGAAGTAATCTCGTCGCTAGGAAGGGGAGTATTATATCGTGGGTTTAACAACAATCAACAATATCAAACTGAATCAATTTTATTTATTATCAAAAAGAAATGTGCTTGGCTGTGTCGTTTACAACGTTAGAAAAAAACAATTTCTATGTATGATACTTCAAACAAAGAAAAACATTAAAGATGGCGTAACAATATTTTCAACTGAATTATAACGCGCAATATTCAGATACACAACAATTCTTCCCGCTCAACGAAGAAACTCACAATATCGAAATGAATATATTTAAAAGATTATATATCTATGATTATATTCATAATGTCTCATTTCAAGAATATCTTTCCAGTGGACGCCGATTGCGTGTTGTGCGGGGAATTTGCGGTAATTGTTGGTTCGATGGTTGATAAATCCGCTCTCAATTTCCCAGATCACTAGTGTTGTTATTTGTTTGACATTCGGACGACGTTGGAGTAGATCTTGAAGACGAAGATATTTGCGGTGATCTTGAAGGCGAAGATATTTGCGGTGATCTTGAAACCGATCTTGGAGATGGTCTCGCAGGTGATACTGTAGGCAAACTGGGAGTTACATGTTGATCGTCGTAAGAATGAACTCATAAGACTAGTGAAAATGCATAAAGACTGTTCTGCATTTTCACTAGTCGCTTCTATTGTTGTGTCACGAGCTTTGATTTGATCAACATGACATTTAAATCGTTTACCCTGAGAGTCAATTTCATAGTGTAAATCACCAAGTCGAGTAACAATCAATCCAGGAATCCATTTATCCAATCTTGGATGTCCCGACAAGAAATACACAGATTGATTCGGTTTGAACTCGCGGAAAGATGTATTGAAAGTGGCACGTTGCTTTTCGGTGATTCGCGTATCAACACCGTCAGGTCTCACGAGATCCAGTCGAGTACGAATACTTCGGTTCAAGAAAAGTATTGCTGGAGATTGACCTGTAGTTCCATTCGGAGAGTTTCGGTATTGCCGCAGAAACTCGTTCAAGTTCTTTTGAAGCGTACCCTTTGTTGTTGACATTGCTTTAAGAGCACCTTTGACAGTCTGGACGTACCTTTCCGCTTGTCCATTTGATGAAGGATGGTACGGTGCTGTTAATTTGTGATATTTAACTCCACTCATCTGAAGAAATGTTCCAAAATCTTGCGAGGTGAACTGTGTTCCGTTGTCAGAGAATACAGTAATTGGAGCACCGTAGGATGCAAATAATTCATCCATAATATTAATTGTTGCGGCTGCAGTCATTGAAGAAGTAACTCTAACTTCGAGCCACTTGCTATAAGCGTCGACCACGATAAGGAGCATCATACCGTCTATAGGTCCCGCGTAGTCGATATGAATCCGTTGCCAAGGGCCCTTTGGGTACTCCCAGTGGTGGTCCCTAAACTTTGGAGGATCATGCGCATATCTGGCGCACTCCACGCATGTTTTAACGACGTTCTCGATGTCCTTGTCTAAGCCTGGCCAATAAACAAAAGATCGAGCCATGCCCTTCATCTTCACGATGCCGACGTGTGCTTCATGGAGATCCCTTAGAATTGCCTGGCGCAGTGTTGCTGGGACGACAACTCGATGTTCAAAAAGCAAACAGCCAGCGGACATTGTGTACTTGTTTTCGGGTGACTTATAATTGTGATGAACGAGATCTTGACCAGATTCCAACAGCTGCACAATCTTGCCCAAATACGCGTCTTTTCGCGTTTCGCGGGATATTTGCTTCGCGCAAATAGGCAACTGTTTAATTTGATCGAGCGTGAGTTGGCCAAACTCATCTTCTCTCAGTCCTTCTTCCCCCTCAACGAAGTCGAGATTGAGGTTATGAATGGAGTCGGATGTATTTGGTAATGGCAGACGTGAGCAGTAATCTGCATTTGCATTCAATTTAGTTGGCTTGAATGACACACTGAAATTAAAATGCGACAAATAATCTGCATAATTAGCCATACGGCTAATGCACAATACCGGTAGAGATTTCGCGGGATGAATGATTTGTGACAGAGGCTTGTGATCTGTAATAAGGGTAAAGTGACGTGCATAAGCATAATAAAAAAATTTCTGTATTGCCCATACGATCGCCAGCGCCTCTTTGTCCATCTGCGGGTATCGTTGTTCGGTTTCACTTAATGTTCGACTTGCATAAGCAATCGGTTTCTCCTCTCCATTGCTCAATCGATGCGAGAGCACTGCGCCCAGACCCGTTTTGCTGGCATCCGTCGCCAACAACAATGGCAGAGAAGGATCGTAAGGCATTAACACCTGTGGAGAAACCAAAATGTTTTTGATGTCATTATGAGCTTTTGTTGCTTCTTGTGTCCAGATGAATGATCCTGATCGCAGCATGTCTCGCAGAGGACGGCACCTTGTCGCTAAATCAGGAATAAAAGAGCTATAATACGTAGCTTTACCGAGAAAAGGCTCCAATTCTTCAGGTGTAGATGGCTTTGGCGCATTACGTACGGCTTGAATATGATTATCCGATTTGTGTATTCCGTGAGAATCCAAACGATGTCCTAAAAATTCTACTGACGGTGTCGCAAATACACATTTTGACTGATTGAGACGAAGACCGTGTTGTCTCATTCACTCTAATGTAGCCTCAAGAACTGCCAGTAATTATTCGAAACCATCTGCAAATATAAGGATATCATCATAAAAACTAATGACATTTGAGAGATCCTGTAAAACGTTCTCCATGCGGCGTTGCCAAATCGCGGGAATATTGGCGGCTCCGTAGACGGCACGAGTTGGACGAATAAGTCCATGAGTCGGTGTGTTAAGCGTTAGCACTTCTCGGAAATGTTCATCTACCGGGAGATGCGAGTAGGCATCGGTAATATCAAGATGGCAAAAGAGGTTGACGCCTTTCATTTCTCCGAAGATGTGCTCTGCTCTGGGAATTGGGTGCTCATCTATTATCATACGTGGATTCAGCATCGGCTTGTAATTACCCGTAATTCGTAAATTACCATTTTTCTTAACAACCACATGAGTTGTAGACGCCCACTCTGAAAAATCGATACGTTCATAAAGACCCGATGCAATTTTCTTGTCAATCTCTTTTGCGTATGCCGTCCGCAAGGCCAGCGGAATTTCACGAGCGCGTGAGAAAATTGGAGTTGCGTCGGGCTTTAAATGTACCGAGGCTGGGGGTCCAATCAACTTTCCCGGAGTGTCACTAAAAACGTCACTATAACGAGATAACAAGATGTCCAGTTGAGTCTGTTGTTCCGACGATAGTTTGGGAGTTGAGGTTGCTATATCCACTTATCCACTCGCGGCCAAACAACGATTCGAAGTCTTCATCGACGACGTATACATCTAATGTCTTAGATGTCGCTCCGATTGTGACGTTAACCGAAGCTCGACCAACGCAGTTGATCCTGTGTCCGGTATAGCTTGCAAATTGCGGATCGGTTTTTTGCAGGGTAGAGTTGGGCTTGATCGTGTCTAAGCATTTCTTGCTCATAATGCCACACGGCGCACCAGTATCTAACTCCATTTGAATATCTCGACCCTCAATTTTAACGGCGGTCATATGTGTAGATGAACCTTTTCGTGAATCAACTTTGTTAAGCCGATGAACAATATCGATTTCTTCTGCTGGCGAAAACGTCTCTGTCACAGCGTCGATAGAACGGGCTTTTGACTTTGATCGACATACGTTCGCTAAATGGCCCGTTTTTTCGCAATTATGACAAGTGGCACTACGAAATTTACATTTGACACGGGGATGCTGTCCAACACAACCTTTACATGACACGGGGTTATCGGAGTTATTATCACTGTCTCGAGCTTGACTTTGTGCGGTTTTTTCTGTTGATTGATTATTCTTCGGGCCGCGCGACGATGATCTTCCTCTATATCGTGCTCCCTTCTTATACTTTATCTTTGGTTGCGAGTAGCCTAATTTATTAGCAGACTGAACTGGAAGTGCGGAATTGCCAGTCCTTACGTTATTTGATGTGTCTCTTGTAGCCTCTAACGAATATGCAATCTCATAAGCTGATTTGAATGTTTCCGGATTCTTTGAAATAATTTCATCGCACATATCACGAGAATAAAGTCGATTTAATAATTGTTCGATTAACATTCTATCAAAAAAATTGTCATATTCACATTTAGCGGCGCCTTGTTTTAAACGAAGTACAAAACTGGTTATCGATTCGTCTTTTTGTTTTTTTATATTTCGAAATTTGATGCTCTCCACGTATTTATTAGTAGCACGATCAAAATGTTTTGTCAAAATCAGTTTTAAATCATTGTATGCGATTGTTTCGGGTTATTGCGGACTAACATGAAACTTCAGAGCATTATTTAATTCAATGTAAATCTTCGGGAATTTTACTAAGTTGAAGTGCCCAATCGAAACGTTTGAAATAATTTTCTACGGTCGCGCCCTCTGTCTGTTGATATGCTGACATTGAAAATGGAGGTGCTCTCGTAACCGCGCTGGCGGCCGATCCACCATCCGCGGCACCTTGCGCTCCACCGACTCTTTCTGTTGCTGATTGCAGTGCATGAGCGATCATACTTGCGAATGTTTCCAAGATTTCAGGCGGCACAACACTTTGAGCAGCCATGTTAATCTATATGCGCGTGCAAATACGTAGCGAGAAGAAGAGAGTTTTAAACTCCCAAATTTATCTGAGTCAACAGCATACAAGAGCACAGCACTCAACGCGAGATGTGCAGATCACAAAGCTCACTCGCACACGAACACCACGCGGATCCCGATGCGTGCGAGCAGTACCCCCAAACACAGTCCACAAAGATGTACACGAACGCGACACAAAGTCCACCATGCACACACAAAGAACGCCGAAACACGCAGTTCAAGACACACAACACGAAACGAGCCTCAATACGCTGGCGCGAACACGAATTGAACACGAGCGAGTTACACAGGCCCAGCGATATCCATGAATCTGATGCGAGATCCCGTTTTTGCATGAATGAACGTGTTTCTCATGATGACGCAACACAACTCAAAAGAACAATGGCTGCCTTAAGATCTCGATTAACCAAAGTCTGTCGCCACTACACGAGTCTTTTTTTTGCAACTTTTTTTCTTTTTCTTCTTTAATAAATCCCACTTCTGACACCACGTAACAATATTTTCAACTGAATTATAACGCGCAATATTCAAATACACAACAGGGAGTGATGTGGAGTATTTACTTTAAATTCAAATTTAGTTTCGTTTGTCGCCACTACCGAACCGTGGCGTTTTCATATTCTTGTAATTTTGTTTGAGTTAGCTGATTTTTGTACTTTGAGTTAGTAATAAAGAAAATGTTAAAACGTTGAAAACGTGTGTAAGTTTAATGGCAAACCGTAGGTCAACCCCTACAGGTGTAATTGTGAGGAATAAAATGCGACATCTTAGAAGTGAAATCCCTGCATAATGTCGTTTTTCTCGTGTGAAGACCAATATAACATCTTTTTTTCCTTTATAAAGCCTAGTTTAAACGTACCCAAGAGCAGATTTTTTTTCAGATGTCTTAAAAGTCCGGAGTTTTACGTTTAAACGTAAAACCAACGTTCAAGAAAAATCTTGCTGTCTTAAAAAGATTTTTGAGACAGCACAATTTTCAGCGTCAACATCCCGATAACATCCCTATATCATCCCGATAACATCCCGATAACATCCCGATAACATCCCGATAACATCCCGATAACATCTCGATAACATCCCGATAATATCTCGATAACACCCCGATAACATCCCAATAACATCCCGATAACATCCCGATAACATCCCGATATCATCCC
>JABFPJ010005191.1:0-12536 GCA_022817425.1 Gryon sp. ZL-2020
TTTAACAATATTTAGATTAAGGAATAAAATAAAAAAATAAATTTTATTAATGTATAGAACATATGTAAAAAATTGCTATGAAATATAATAAAAATTGTAACAAATTATTACACAATTTACTATTATATGTAAAACAAAATATATAACACAATATAATAATTTTTATTATATTTTATAGTAATTTGTTTAAAAATACTAGTATACAACACTTTCTCAATGAATAATAGTAATTTTTATTATAATATTTGCCTCAGTGTAATATTCTGAAATAGAATGTAAGGATAATTCTAAAAGTCGAATAATGCTGAATTCATATCTTTTGTTTTTGTATCGTTCATGTAATTTTGATAAAAAAGGTGTTATTTTTCATTGTAATTCATTGTAAATCCTTTATAATAAACACCGTCGGATTTGAAGCGATAACGGTTGCTGACTGATGTTATAGGAAAGTGTGAAACTCGACGTGCTGAAAGATTCCTTTTGATGCCAATGTAATAACCGTACATTTTGACAGATTACCGTAAAACCATTTAAAATGTAATCTACCATGTCAGATTATCATGTCACGAAGCGTTTAATCTTATATTTTTCGAACAGATCGAAAATCCGTTGCCCGTGCAATGTGCGTAATAGAAACTTTCATTAACGTTATATATCAAAGGATAAAGTTTAATTCCCTATGACAAATTTTCATACTCATAAGTCTTATAAATAATTAAGTTCTACGTTTAAAATGTAACATCACTTACATTTTATTTCAACATAAATAGTGTATCAAACTCAGCATTTATGGAACTTCACTGACAACCATAGCTCTTGCATTTTTACTGTTTTTCATGGCATTATAGATCCGTCAGCAAAAATTCAACAATTTTTGCAAAAAAGTAAAGAGCAGTAAAAAATTTTACTGTCTTTTACAGCATTTTATTAATAAAATTAATTTTATTAATATTTACATTATTTTCTTTATTCTCTAAATTTGAGTAAGTGCATAGCCGTCCTCTCATTGAAATATGTGCCTATACACTTACAATAAGTGAATATTTACTTATGGCAAAGTTATATAGAAGTTAAATCCACTTATTGGTTATAAACGAATATACACTTAAAATAAGTAAAATTGTACATACTCAAAATTTACACAACATAAATTACTGTCTTTCACAGCAAAAATTAATGAATTGTTATCGATGGATCCAAAATGCTATCAAAAACAGTAATATTTCATAATCTAAGGTTATGAATTATCATTTTTATTTCTATAATAAATATATTACTTCAAAGTTATAGGATTACATTTCCAAAAAAGTAAATAATACGTTGAAGGTACTCAAAATGAGTCGATGAATTGAAGTGATGTTTAATCCGTTGGTTTACACACGGGTCGGTATAATTTGCTATCGAACGTTAGGCACGGTTAACGGAAAGCGATTACAGTGTAACGATGTACACGCGGTAACCTACACCGGGGATTAAGCCAAGGCGGTTGGTTGTTGGGATTCAACTCTCCAACACTTAACGTCGTAAGCCGAGTTACACTCTGATTGGACAAATCAGCCGGGCGAGCGGTTTACGCGCGGTTTTGCGTTTAATCAAATAAACACTTCCTCTAAGTGGAATTGAGGGGGGAATAGGAGGGGGAGGGGGGGGTCCACAAATTAATGACATCAGCATACAATTACCAATTGATTGGTCAACGGGATGTTGCACTCTCAAGTGCATATTACTTTCGCAGACACTTGAATATTGTTTAATAATTATATTTATTAGACGCGGGGGCGACAAATTCGACGAAACATCCTCCAAGCTTCAAATAAACTCGTCAAAGTGACGGTAATGTATTTAAATGGAGACACAGAGTCTTTGGGAAGATCGTTTATGTACTCGCCATGGCTGCAAAACATTTGAATAACAAAACTCATTTACAATTCATTTGATTTCAAACAAAAGATTTGCATGATTCTTCTTATAAAACAAGTGCCCAATTAAAACAAATTTTTCAGCTGGTTACTGTAAGTCATTGAGGGAAAAAAGGGCACTTTGGTTTTTAATTGTAATTAATTTTAATTTCAACAGCATTTTAAGGTAACTAAATTTGGGTTAGCTGACAATAAAGTCTCATTGAAGAGTCAACTTTGAAACAATTTCATTGTGAAAGTAAAATTTCAATCCTTGGTAAATCCGCACAGGTTTTATATATTTTTAAGCCAGAGCTTTGGTAGGCTTGTGATGCCTAATCCGATAAATTTCCACATAGGTAAACCAAGGTAAATGGTAACTTAACTAAGACAGACAAATGAGTTTTTAATAAAAGAAGTATAATAGTACTTTTTTATCGAACAAAAAAATTATATTAATGTTTAAATTGTTCAATAAAATGCATTGATATTCATAGTTCAGTTCAACTTTCAACTTTGCCTTTAAAAAATGAAATTCAAACTAGATGAATATTTAAAATCCTTAAAAAATATAAATGTGAATTTTATTTCTGGCAAAACGTTTTCAAAAGTTTTCGTTATTACAAACTACTTTTATACATTATTTGCATTATTCGCAAATTAAAAAACACACAAATTAGTAATACATCTCTTTCATACCCTTTCATTTCTATTTAGCCAATATTTAAAGAAAAAGTTCTGTACTTGTATTCATATGTATGATTTGAAAAATCAGTCTCGGAAAGCAGCCAAAATGCCAGGCCATTTGCCAGATCATTTATCAAATCTTATCGAGATTATTGCCCTAGAAGTAGCAGATTTTATTCGGAACATTTGCTTTGCGACTATTTCCTTCAGTTGTGTCAGCGTAATATTTTGCGCGCGCGATTGTATTCATACACGTTGCGGTGGGAAGTAATGAATAGCATGACATACAACAGCATTTGACGATGAAATTATGCCTGCAAGTGTTGTGCATTTACCTTCGAAGCAGCAATCGGACGGGGTTGGAGCGAGACTCCTAGATCGATTGTTCACGGCCAGCAGTAAGGGCGTGGCTGTTATTTGGAGGGATTTTGATTTCCCGACGGCTTGTTTTTGCACGCAATAACTACGCGCGCGTCGCCGAAATAGCGGCGAGCTTAAAAACGACTCGTCGTACTGCGGCATCATTCAAAACTTCCGTCCCATCGTATGATTTCAATCTTATTTATTATTGCACTCCACCGCCACTCTTATCCCGCTTTAACATCACAACATGAGTTAATTGCTCTCACAAATAATTATGTCACTTAATGTGTCCAGCTAATTGCACGTTTAGTTTTTCAATTACCACATTTTTCCTTCATTTTCGCTCACTACATGTTTAATCTGCGATTTTTTTATTTCAGTTAGGAATTTCTTTAATATTTCAGCAATTTTGGATCTTTATTGGAAAATGTGAAAATTTTCTAGTTACCCTATTAAAAGAAATTATATATTGTTAATATATTGACAATATATTATTTTTAAAAAGTTATATATTGTTCATATATGATACTATATTGGTCATATACACTGTAAATGTGAACTGTACAATTATAGTACATTTTATATTGCATTTACCAGAAAAGTAAATTCAAAGTATAAAAATATAGTTAATAAATTGTAACTTCATAAGCATTCTAAAAATTTATAGTTGAACTACGAAAATATAGTACATTAACTATAATTATATATGATGAGATATAAATGATTAAAGTTGCAATATAACTTTACAGTATAACTACAACATTTTATTATTGGAACTAAAATTTTACCTATTCTGGTATAAATTTATACAATTGTAATAAAAAAATATTGTCCAGTGATTTTTATTAAATTTATGATTAGGCTTGGTTTTTTTAGTCAAAAAAAATTTAATTTTCATACGTGATTAGATTGAAATATAAAACCAGCATTCAATTCATTAAAATACTTATTTAAGATTCATTAATTATAAATATTATTTATAAATTAAAATAACTCATTCAACGATTTCCAAAATTTTATTAAGAGCATGCAAATTTGTATTATTAACTTTCAAAGTAGTATTTTATTATTCAGTAATTTTCTTTACATAATATTGAAAATATATTTGTCCATTTTTGTTCATTATGTTTAATTTATAATCTTAATAATACATTATTGTCATATATGTCAATTCGACTTACTGTATTATACATTAATATACAATTTTGAGCCAAATTTTGTCATCTGTCATCTCAATATTTACTTTAAAGTTATCATTTTTAAATTTCAACTTTAATTTTATATTCGTTCTATAACATTATAGTATCAATGTAATATTATAGTGAATATTATCACAACTATTTTATACAGTATATATACTATATTTTTATATTAAATTTTTTATAGTGTATATGGTCCATAAACTTTACAAAAGTAATCTACATATGATCAATATATGGTCCAGAAATCATATATGATTTCTGAAATAATATATTGTTAATATATGTTTTATGTATAGACTATATATAATCCTTTTTATTAAGATATTTGTGAACAAACATTGTTACTGTAAAATTCTTCATTTATAAATAACGTGAATATACATATATATAAATATATATATTGTAATGCTATGTAAAACAAAAAACAAAAACAACAATTTATTGAAACAGGATTTCATCCTTTATTGATGATATTATTATATATTATATATTCTGACTTGAAATGTTAAATGCAGATGCATGATCAAACACCATTTTTCCCTTCAGATATAAATTGTAACAGAGAAAGAGCATTTTTATATATGTGAATGGATTTACTGAACGAAAACATTTGCATAATATTATTTATTAACATTGGCACGGTCATGAAATGTTGATTCAATAGTATACATTTTAATCAATTTCGTTTTGATCATTTGGTCTTATTTATATCGTATTTTTGTATTGCGAAAAGTTTGCGAGAGACAATATTGTGTGCAGAGAATTAAAGTACATTTGCAAAATTGTCACTTTAATTGAAAAATTTTGTTTGATTTATGGTATTTAGAAAATATATTGCATTATAGCAATTTGATTAAAATTATCTTAACGATAATTTAAAAAATTTTAATTAGATTGAAACATTTTTATAATTAATTTGAAATTATTTTTTACGTGTTAAAAGGATATTCAATTTATGACAGATTTAGTTTCAACTTTTCATATAAGTTAATAAAGTTTATCCTCTCTTTCATAGAATAATTCAATTTTTTGCATAAATAAACGACAAACATCAAAATAATTTGTAGTTTATAATGTTTTATATATAAAGTTAATTAATTAAAAATTTATATTAAATGCATAATAATTTTATAAACACAAAAAGGCAGGTCTGATGATTGCAAACAAATTTTCAACGAATAAAAATATGAAGATGAATTCATTTTGTACCATTTCACTTGTATGATTTCAATTACAAAAATACTCGTCAGTTGTCAGATAAGTTATATTTTCAATTAAACTCAGTCAATATTTCAATAAAAACACTGTCATTCAGACATTTCTTTTGATTATGAAAACAAGTAAAAAGTCTCGTGTAAAAGAACTTATTGCATATCTCCATTTAACATTAAAGAAGTTAATTACAATTTGTCAATTCGTCAGAATATTTATTTCCTTTTAATTGTTAACATTTATACAACTTGACTCTTATCTTTCAAATATTGAATCACATGTTCCTTAAATTAATTTTAATTTATTCAAAGTTATATTAAACAAATAACCAAATTATAAAGTATTTCAAATTAAAAAAAAAGTTTAGTATAAAATATTAAAAAAAAAATAAATATTCTTCTTCAGATAAAAAATTATTATTAAAACTAAAAAAAAGATACAAAATGATTACTAAGAAACACATATGAAATCATCTCATTTAATGTTTATATTGCATTCACACGTACGTGTTCATAAATACACTTAAAATCATTTTTCAACACAATTAACGAGTCGTGGTAAATTAAATATCAGAAGACCACAAATTTCCTCACTTCACAATCACCGTATCGTATATATAAACTCGAACGAAAAATCAAGTAGCAAGTTGCACTAAACGGCGAATATGAGCTCGCAGGTACCAAGCGCACTGGTAGCACTCGGTAGCTGCGACGTCGAAAACTGATCTGACGTGTGGTACACGAAAGAATTATGTGTCTCTCGGTGGCCAGCACCTTGTCCGACAAACGATCGACGATTATTGGAGCGAAAAGTTGACCTCTTCTCTTTTATCCCCTCTTTATTAAAATACCTTCTGTTGTGTCTTCTCGTTATAATTATGTATATATATATTTATATATATATACATATATATATATATATATATATATATATATGTTATATTATTGTGTATATACCGATAAAAACCAAGAATATTTTCATTTAAAATGTATAACAGAAATATCGTAAAAATTGCGATGATTTTTCGCAATGTAAATTCTATGAAATTTTACTGTAAAAAGGTATATGTATATATACTTTTTTATGTAGAACGTATATATATAATTTTTTTCAAGTTCACCTTCTTATTACCTGCCTTCGTCATCAACCGACGTCAAATAATAACGTCAGAGTAAACTTTTTTTAACCCCAAATCGGGCATCCCGAATCACGAGGAAATTTATTTAGCATGAAATATGGGCCGAGTTTGATTTGAGGGTTGCTTTCAAAGGATGTGACTTCTTTTACCAACTTTTCATCACTTCAATGAAATTCTTTTTTTAGATTAGACTCTTTTCAGATGTACAATTGATACAATCAGGTTTATTGTCCAATTTAATAACATCGTTAGTATTTTAATAATCAATTGTATAAAAATAAATTCAAACAATTATATATTCGTGGATGAAATGAGGATTAAATATTGAATTGATTGCTTTTTATAACGTACGAATTTTAGTTTTAAATGTTTATTTGAAAGAAGATGTATTTTTACTTTGCATTTTTACGTTGTAAAAGATAATTTTAAGATACATAAATTAAGTTATATTGGATTATAAATATTAAAGCCACTCATATAAATATGTATAAGCGTCATAATTAGAAATAAAATCCCTTGTAAATCCTTGTAACAGCTTCAATTTGTTATACGATGATATTTCATTATATTAATTATTGATTTTCTGTTAAACACGTTGGTTTATATAAAATTATACTGTATGATCTTAATAAACTTAATACATTTAGTATGAAGTCATATAAGCGCTTAATTAAATTCGATATAATTAACACGTACGTTGTTCGTAATTGTGTTATGTTGCTTGTTAATATTATTAAAAATGCAATTTTACATTCTGCATTCATTTTAAATTCATACAGCAAACGTTACTTTTTATTTAAATATGAACAATATTTCATTATGTAAAATACCCATTTTCGTAATTTAACAATATTTAATTAAATCATTACAAACTTCAAATATTGTTTCATTTAAATACTTTATATTACAATTTATGGGAGCTAATGAAAATTCATCTTCTAACATATAAAATAGTTTGAAGATAATATTAGTATGCAAAGCATATAAATATACAATTAAAGGGGTATTTAATTAAGTCGCTAATTAATTGTTCTAACTAACAATAAAATATATAGTAGTATATTTTTCGCGCGCTCCTCTTTAATTTGTTAAGTTTTAATCTATTAAATAGCCGCATTTTGAATTACAATAAGCAGCAAATAAAATTTAAATTTTTCATTGTATATTTCTATAACTAAAAACGCGGGAATTATAAAAAAAAGGAATACGATTAATTATTACATGAATTATATTATAGATGAATTAAATTTTTAAAACTTTAATAATAGTTAATTTAAATAAAAACATTTTTTTAAGTTTTACTTATTTGAATTTAAGTTTTAGTTATTTGAATGTACTGCTTTTACCTTTTGTAATATACGTTTATTTTGAATATCACAAAATACTTGCCAGTACTTTTAAACTTTTATTTATTTATTTATTTATTTTTTGTATTTCAAGACATTTTATTTATTTCCATTTGCAAATTTGCATAGCATTTTCATATATACATAACATATGACATACTTTTTACGAACTGTCAAATTTTTTGTATGCCTTATGGCATTGATTGAATGACACAATATATAAATTTTATTATTTATTTACAAGAACTGTTTATTATAATATTTAATCATTATTAATAAGCTGATCTAGGAATGTCAACTTTTAAACAAACTTTTAAAATTGAAGCTATTAAAATAATAAGTTGTCAAAGTTGTCAAATGATGAAGCAATCTGATTGGCGAATAAAAATGTTAGACATGAAGTTGATTTAAGTTCCAACATCAATGGTATACATCAACTTTATTAAGAGTAATAAGGACAAATAAATAAAATACACTGAGAAAAATAAAATAATAAAAATTGTTATATTTCCTTGTATTTATGTTGCATACGTATAACTTTACAAAAACTACTATAAAATATAATACAAATTTCTATATTTAAGGAAAAATTTTATTTATAAAATTATTTATAAAAAAGTATCATTCATTATTTTTAGTATACTTTATAGTAATTTTTGTAAAATTATGCGTATAGAAAGTGTAAATAAATAAAAAAATACACAAAAATAATGAGCAAAAATTATTTATTGACAGAAAGCAATTAAGTTGTTTGTAATTATAACGATGTTACATTAAAGCCTCCACGGGAAAGATGCAAATGCACACATCGACAAAGCTTTTACGATATTGAATCGGCACCTAAACAAGCCCATTTTCAGCGATAAATTTTGATCAAATTTTTCGAATTGGAAAACAGTCTAACCAGTCTAGCGAAAATTTGCGTTTAATAAATGACATGATATACACGCTACTCCGGGAAATTGCAAAACGCCGGCTGATTAAACGACTTACATTCATCAAAATTGAATTAAAGCAAAAAATAAAAAAAAACCTTAAAAAAATAATAATTAAATGTTAATCAAACAATTAAAAGCAAAGTTAATGAAGCGAGAAAAAAAAGCAAACAAAAACACGATTAAATTTTGGTCGCAGCAATTGTCGAGTTTTTCGCATGCTTAACTAAATGATATTAATTTAAGAAATTCCTCGTCGACTGTGAACTTGCGACCTAGAATCGTGTACCGTAGAAACAACGACGCGCACAACTTATATATGTGCGAGGAAGCTGATATTTTCGGATATGTCATATGTGACTAATTCACACGTCAAGAGACATTTGGTTCAGGCCATTTATTATTGGAAATAAATCGAGTCATTGTATTATCCAAAGCACAGCTTAATAATAATCATTACAACGAAAATAAGACAAAAGCACTGAGACGGAGATAGCAACAAGTATTAAGGTCCGTCGTCACAACGCTCAATTTAGATGCTGTGCCTTTTCCTATTGATTTTGCTTCGTCGACTTCACCGACGATCAACTCGAAATATCATATTATCTAGAATTGAACACTCTTTAGTCGTTTTTTAAATTAAAAAAAATAAATTGATCATTATACCTTTTTAAAATCATACACTTGAAAGAATGTCAGATGTAATTTTATCAAGAATTAATTGCTAAGTGCAATAATGTAATTAATTGTTGAATGGAAAAATAAATAAAAATAGAAATAATAAAGTTTATAAATGTGAATTTATAAACTTTATTGTTTAAAAGTTGCATTATGTAAATAAAATGACAAAGTGATGAAGAATCAAATATGGAAAGTAGCGCTGAGCAATTGATATGATTAAGAATACGTGCATTTGATTTGTTTCAGATTGGTTTTATATAATGTCTACGACGAATCCCACGAACCGTTCTGCTTTGAGAAACGAAGCATCCGATCTGAACAAAAGTTGCATCATAAATTAACACAATTACTATTTTTATGTACGCTCACACTGAACGTTATAGTTGCCAATAAACAGCCAATTGATCACGATTTATGAATCGTGCTTTTCAATTTACAACCGAAACCGCACAACTTTTCAAACACACTTTTATTCAACCTTTTCTCTTCTATTATGCTCCTTTTTTTCAGACATTTTGCTTAGCAAATTATAGAGAATTACACAAAATGTCAAAACATTTTTCCATTTCACTTTTTGCGCATGAAAACAAATCTTGTATTGGAAATGTTAAACGAAAGAAGAAGTAGAAATATAATTGAAATGTCAAAAATTGTTTAATAGTACTTTGAATAAGATTTGTTGTAAAAGTGAAAAAAAAACGGTAGTGAAATATTTTAGCGAAAAAAAGTATAGATCATGTTGAGAAAATTATTATTAATAAGACGCTGAATAAGCGAAACACTATACATTAACACAATTATTTATAATTTACCGTCACAGAACAAAATATTTTTCAAAATATACGTAAAATAGGTAAAATATATTTTCGGTAAAAATTTAGATATTTTTTAATATGTTTGTTCAAAAATATATGTGTGAAAATTTTTGCAAAAATATATTTAAGTTTATAAAAATATATTTTTGCATATATTTAAGCGACAGAAATAGATTAGATATTTTTGCTTATATTTTGAAAATATATTTTCCATTGTGAGGGGTTTTAATTGAATTAGAAATTGTATAATGATAGAAGCGGAACAGTTATTTAAACGATACAAGCAACTTGGTCGCGACACCGCAGTGGACTGTAAGTTGCAGGTTCTCACATCGGCCAGTAATAATCTGCGGTTCATCCGGGAACTCGGTAACGAAACCTCATCCATTTTAACAGGTCAACGAGACTCGAGAGAGTGAGCAAAACGAACTGAAAAACGTACAACTTACATCTATTTTATTTTATCAATATGTTTTGCAGGTATAACAAATTGTACATTTTATTGAAATATTATCAGCGCATGATTACAGATACAAATTTGCTCATTTTAGCTCATTTTTATGGTAAACTTTAAAAGGTAATTTTTTTAATCTTTTACATTTTAATTAATATAAATTATAACAAAACGTAACATGAATATTTAATATTTCAAGCTTAATAAATTTAAACATTGTTTTAATTAATATACAAAAATTATATTTTCATTGAAATAATTAGTCCGCATATTTAAAGACAATTCGCTATTGTTAAAATATTTTCCATTGAATAAATAAAAAAAAAAAGATATCGTGAAGTGATTTGCCGATATTGGAAATTTGCCTCATAATCAAAATCAGACAGCAAATAACTTTAATTAAACAAAAATATTGTATTCCGCTCATTTAGTTGAAAAGGCATTTAATTATTTGACTTCAACGACTCTTTACAAAATCTAAATGAAAGGCAAATCCAATTTGTTAGTCGAATTATTAAATACATCATTTTAAAGACGTTTACAAAAGAAAACACTCCAAATGTTTTTTTCATTTATTTCCTTGTTATTTAAATTTTTGCATTTAACAACAAATACAAAAGTAATTCAAAAATCATTCTTACAAATTCACACGTATTCTTTTTAATATAACATTTTTATTCGCAATTTATTTGATTCACTTCTTTACCTTTTTATACTTGTTTTTCTTTATTTCAATTCATAAATTCGATTCTACGTTTTCTCTTCTGCAAATTTCACTACGCAAATCATCGTCACAAACCCTTCACCATAGTTACACCATTCACAAACTCTGATTCAGTGAAGTGTATTCCGTGTCTAGCTGTAATTTTAATGAGTCCGACTTTTTTTTAAATCTCGCAAAATTATTGGTCATACGATTCTGCCGCAGAAATTCGTTATAATTTCTATTTTTCTTTTCCAATTCTCTTCTTTCATATTTCCGCGAATTTGAAACAATGAATTCCACTATTATACGCGAATAAAATTAATACCGCTCTTTGATAAAACAATGTTCTACAAACGATTACATTTATCCTCAAGATTTTTTTTTATTAAAATAATAAAAAAATACAATTAAAGTACAATAAAAATACACATTACAACACCATTTTATTTATACTATGTATATATATTTATTATTTTTGTACCTTTTTAATTAAATTATTCTTTCTTTCGTTAATAATAAATAATTTTGTTAATGTAAAATATTCATTTTGAATTATCTTCATTTCAAATTTTTGCAATTTAATCACAAACACCTGCAATTTCATACCGAGCCTCTGTATAATTTGCCGCCAGCTCTTATGGCATTTTCATATGAAATGCGTAACAAATCGCTTATCTATTTTATCTAATTGACATATCTATACGACGTAGCTGAACATATCATTTTGTGCATCACAAAGTACGCTTTTTCATGAAAATCTATACCGCGCATCCATAAAGATCGACGCAGCTTAACGATACTCCAACCGTACTCTTTGTACAATAAACAAATGGAAAATCCATTTGCTATTACATTTTCTCGTAATTGTTTTGCGTATAATCAAGCAATATATGAGTACCTATAAAATCAAAGCATCTTTTATATTCAATTCAATAAATGCCTTTCCATTAAACTATTAACAAATTAAGTGATTTCCCTAGTAAAAATTTGATGAGGCATGCCACACCTAGCGTATGGCCATGATAAGGATAGCCTTAACAAAACCCGTTCTCAGTTTTTCTGATCTGGGCCACATTAGACCCACATGAGGCAAGTATCA
>JABFPJ010005192.1:0-12533 GCA_022817425.1 Gryon sp. ZL-2020
ATAAATATATCAAAAATATATTTTTATACGTAAAAACATATTTTTAATTTTATTTCTAAATTACTCCTACAAAATGTATGTACATTATTATTTAATATTTTCTCATGATCACACTATCACGCTCCGGTTGTTTTATAATAATTTATTGTAAGGAATATTAATTTATAACAGAAGATTAATTTATAACTCTGTCGTAACAAAAATAGTCCATCATTTTATGTATTGTTTCTCATATGCGCATTAATAGCACATTTTTCCTTCTCTGACAACGGACCGAAAGCGATACTTTTCTTCTCTAAGAAGGAAAAGTACTTTTGTATTCAAGCTGGAAAGACTTTTTTCTCAGAAAGTGCATCTCCTAATGGCCCAAACTATATAAATTAATTCGGTAGAAAGCCAGTGATCAAATTAGGCCATTACTAGGTAACAAAAATGCCAATCTTGGAACACTTGTTCAACTCTGGTGTTTTTACTTTTGTCTTGCAACATACCTTTTTATTCTTTAAAGCACAACGAAAACATGAAATAATATATGAATAATTAAAACATATATAATAATTATAAATTATTATTTAATTATTAGGGGCGAAGATATTCAAAAGAAGAATTACTATTCGCTTTAACGATTTTCAAGAATTCTCCTAAATGTTATCGTTTTCTCCGATCTCAATTAGAGTTCTTACCTACGAAAAAGACTTTGCTTTTGAAGCTTCAAGAAAATTGCTTAACACCGGGCGCAAGCGCATTAATTTATACGAGTTTGCAGAGAAAGGTAGCCGAATTGCAAGACCAGCGAGAGAAGTTTGTTGTAATTATTTTGGATGAAATGTCCCTGCAACCACATCTTTATTATAATAAGAAAGACGGATATATTGTGGGGGTGGAAGATTGGGGGATCAGGGATACTTGCAAAACTCAAGTTGAAAATCAAAATCCTGCTGCGAAGGAATCAACCAGGACGTACAAAATAGCTGACCATGCTTTGACGATTATGATTCGTTCGATTTATAGTGGAAAAAAAATCCCAATTCAATTTGGATTTTCCAGTGGCCAAACGACTGGTTTGCAACTTCGATCTATCTTGAACGATGTTGTCAAAAACTTGGTAAATTGTGGACTGAAAGTCATCGGAATCATTTGCGATCAAGCTGGTGCGAATGGCAAACTCGTAGACAATTTAATTCAGTCAACACGAGAACAGCATTTACGAGAAGAATCAGCAAATCTTGAAAGTAAATTTCATTATATTAACTAAAAATCAATGTTTTATTTTCAAACGCTCATATAGACAAACAAAATCAAACGTTTGATGATTTAAATGATTTATTTAAATTGTCATTTTAATCAGATAATTTCTTTAATCAATGATTTGAATGAAACATTATTTTATTTGAGAAAACTCAGAAATATCTTGTCTTACAATAAAAAATATGCAATAACTATGACTTCAATCAATTCAAAAAGACACATTTATTTATATGTAGCAAATTAACTGTTTTTTATTATTTAAAGTCATGAAAAATCAATTCAACGAAATTAAATTGCTAAAGAGTTTTCTTAATCAAAGTTCAAATATATCTATACAATTTTTGAAACAACTAAAAAAAACTAAGAACACTAAACAAATAAATAAAGTAAGAAAAAGAAAACTAAGAAGTTTTAAGAAAATAAAGAGAAATATTTAAAATAAGAAAACTAATAACATTAACGAAACCAAGAAAACTAAATTATATTTATTTTTTCATATTTTTAATTACTTTGATTTAAATCTGATTTAAATAAAAAAATAGTTTTTTTTTATTTTTTAAAAAGAATTGTAATTTGTATAAACCCTAAATTGATAACAATCACATTAATATTTGAATCAAGTAATTTTTTATTTATTTAAGATGATTAAAATGTATATTTCACAGTTAAAACAAATTCTAAATAATACAAAAGTATCTAATAAAATGCAATTTTTTTATTTTCGAAATATGAACAGTTTATTTCTTTCTTTATATATAATTTCTAATAGGAAATATGAACAATTAATTTTTAAGGAATTTTAAAACAGCTTGAGAATAACGTTGACTCTCTTCAGGGGTATTGAAGAATTGCATCTCTCTCCAGAGAGGCCATGTAGGTGGCATTGATTCTTTTTCGAACTGCAAAATACACTCCTCTTTTTTCTTTTTCAAATTCAGCCATATGCGCTGAACCGATAATGCTACGAAAATTAATAATCAACTGTTAACTTTCATAAACTTTGAAAGAAATCCCATGCTATACTTAGATTAATTTACTTTTAATAATATTGACTGTATTAATCAAAATCCGCTTGTTCCGAATGAACAATTGACTGAATTTACTCAAATTGATTTTAGATAATGAGAAGGGGAATTATAATATTATTAAAAATATTTTAATATCAAAACTGAACATCTTCTAGTAAGAAACAGAATCATTTTTATAGATTGAAAAAAATATTTCTAAGAAATTTTTCATTGAATTTATTCATCATTACACTAAAATTCAGTTGTAAAATCTTACGTGTTAGTTCAGGATAATATTGCTTCAATGAATCAACCACTTCGCAGTACATTTTCTTTGTGTACGTTTTGTCTTTGTAACGTAGAGCGATGGCTTTTCACGTATTTCACGTATTATGTGAAACTTCTTCGCAAATTGCTTTGGCAAATCTTCTGGAAGCGGCTCCATTTTTTATGTTTAATATTTTCAATAGTATTTATTGTTTTGTTTCTTCTGATTGTATAAAATAAAAAATAATTGAAATCTCAAATGTTCGAAAATTCAAAAAAAAGGAATTGATTTCGATTTAACATTTAAGAATTACTAAAAATTATAAATTAAATTTTTATATGGCATTTTTTTGCCGTTTAAAGTTTACGACTTGAAATAATAGATATTTTTTTAATATTTGTAGCACAGAGGGTATTGCTAAATCTATAATATATATATAATGTTTTTTAAATAAAGTAAAAGTATAGAGTACTATTATGAAATTTAATATATTATATGAATGTTGAGAAATATTCGAGCACGAAAATTGAAATTTAATATACATTATAGTATACATTTCTAAATATAAGAAATTGTTACATATATATATTTAAAAATACCGGAATCCAACTTTTAGAAGTAAAAAATTCACTTTATAATGAAGAATTGAAATTCCAAACGGATTCAATTTAAGACAAGAATAAAATTTTTAATATGAATTTATAGGAAAATACACTGAGCCAAAAAATACAGACAATTTTACTGTTAAAAACTGGACGACAGAGACGCCTGACGTAAACGATGAATTTTCATGTTAAAAACAGTAAATTTTAGTATAGCAAAACAGATTTATGACATGTATACCGCCAAACATTGCAATTTCAACACTAAATTTATATCATCACTGATATAAAAAAATAATCAATTCGTTTAATTGATATCCATATTAATTTACATAATTTACATGAATAACATTTTGTATATCTTAATTGACTGAAATATAATATTCATCATAAAAAGATGTATTTTAAAATACGTTTCGTTACAAAGTATTGAATGAAACTAAATTCGCGATAATATGCCAATATTTTAATTTTGCACTATTGTTTTCTTAGTGTGGATTTTTGTGTTATCTTATATATACTTAATGTGGTTTATTTGTTATCGATTATCAGATTTTATTATTAATATGTTGCAATTTTACGAGAAACATTTATAGTGTATATAACAAAACACTGTAAGTAAATGTTTATATTCTCATTACTTTTAGAGTCATCAGTAATAATAAATGGAAGCGAATTGTTCATCTTATTCGATTATTGCCATTTATTAAAGTGCGTTCGAAATTTACTGATGGATCATGATTTCCTGATTCATCTCAAGCCCGGAGAAAGTAGACTGATATCATGGAACGTGATAAAAACCGTCTACGAGGAAGAAAGAAAGCGAGCAGGATTGTTTTCATCCTTGAGTCATCTTAGACCTGAGCACATTTATAAAGAGCAATGTCCAAAGATGCGCGTAAAGTATGCCGCAGAAATATTCAGTAATAAAACTGCACTACATTTGGAGACACTGAGTCTATTAGCTGGTAAATCGAACAGCATCAATTTTTTTCACTAACATTGTTCAACTTAATTGATACATCGTGGAAATATCTTATATGATCATAGCCCAGTCAACATTGAGTTTCGCAGAGTTCCCGCAGAGTTAACTTTGAGGCATTGAGTTTCCTGTAAGTTAACTTTGCGTCAAATTTAAAAATATTATGTTGATTGGGAGTAGATAATTTTGAAAATAATTTCTGATGTTATCTTGAAAGATTGTTAAGAAATGTTTAACTATAATCGGAATACATTTAATGCATCATTTACCATGCATATATATGACGCAACATTTGTTTATAGATATTTTTACCATTGTTCTAATGTATTATCATACATAATGTATATCATACATCAAAATAAATTTTAAGTATCTTTATTTTCCAATGTCTAAAATCATCTAATAATCGGCCGTTCAAAGATCATCGTATGATTGTTAAAGCATTTTTTTTTATTTTGGTTTTGTTAACAAATATTTTCTTTGAACAATACCCTTATTTTAAGTGTTAATGTTTTTAATAAAATGTTATACATTTCAGTAATATTTCATCATTTCTCTTATAGAAAGTATTGAGCATAATGGAGGACAATTTTACTTAAAAGCTCAAGAACTGAGTGATGCTGCATGGTTTTTCAAATTAATGAATGATTGGTTCGATTCAATGAATGCCAATAAGCAATCATCGGAATCCGAACTTACTTCATTCATTAAACCGAACAGTAAGCATCACGATATGTATGCTTACACGAGACGAGTTTTTCAAAATACTATCGTGGTGAAAAAAATTATTGCGACAAAAACAGACGTAAGGTTGCTCGTTCCAAGCGACGTAAAGAAAGTGCAGACGCCAACAATTCAAAACATTATTAGAACGTGTACAAGTTTTGAAGACCTGTTCGCTTATTTAAGCAGTCCTGAAGTTGGATTTTCTGAGCTGAATGGCTCGTACCTGAATCAAGACTGTCTTGAGAATCTTTTCGGACAAGTTAGGGGTCTGAATGCTCAAAACACCGCTCCAACTTGTGAGCAGTTCGAAGGAACTTTGCGGAGCTTGATCATCAATCACATTGCTCATGTGCCAACTAACAATTCGAATTGCGATACTGATAATCAAATGGAACCTTTATTGAGGTACATTACGGTTGTATTAACGTATACACTGTAAAAACAAAGTGTAAAATGCAAATCATATTTCTTTCAACAATTAATTCTTATCAAACTTCTTTCGCAAAATGTCTATTATAATTTTAATATGAAATTTTGCTTAATCTCTAAACTTTCATCATTTTTTGAATCTCATTTACAAATAACCATAACAACAAATACCATAACAATATCTAAACTATTATTATTCAATAATTTTTTTAAATCAGTTCATGAATAATTTATTTCTTTCAATCAATGTGAAATTATTGTAATATATTCATAAATTAATATACTTATTTTTCTGGATATTTTGTGCATTATCTATGTGGATCACATCAATTAAGAATTTATAAAATTCAAATAAATAAATCAAAATTTATTAACACTTCAGTTCCATATAAATCGAACTTTTAAATTGTAAAACAATCATTTTTCTTATACATTTAAATTTTGAAATCGTAAACATTACCGTTTTATATATATTATATTGCATAAAATAATAAATTATTTTATTAAATTAATTAAGGTTGGAAGATTTTATTGAAAATCAGTCTACTGAAAATTACTGTATTGTCCAAGAACGAAATGGCTTTGAGCAAGAACTGGATTTTATAGAAAGTGAAAGATTAGCAAAAGGATTTTCTGCAAATGGCATTTCTAGGCTTTGTCTTGTATCGGATAATGCATTAAAGGATTGTAAACAGTGCTGGCAGGATATGAATAATTCGCAATTTAATCTATGCATTGAACAACTGACGAATTCAATGATGAAAATGATAAAATATGAATATAAAAAGCTAAACATCAAAGAAATTTTGACTGATCATGTGAAATTGAATTTTGACGTCTCATGGATTTCATGTAATGCACACAAAGATTTGATAGTAGACAACATGAATCAAATCATCGTCAACAAATTTTTGTACGTGTGGTGCACAACGCAGAATAATCACATAAAAGACAATAGCAAAATAGCTAAAAGAACTTCAAAGACTTCAAAACAACTGCAAAGCTTTGGCAAGCCTGCAAAAGCAAAGAATTTGGTGTGCACTAGAATGAATAATAATGCACGTGAAGTAAGAAAATTAATCATTTATCCCAGAAATGTTCCTCATAGCTTTATCTATTCTGGCATCTTGTTTTACATATATTCCTTCTACGTGCCTTTTCTTAAATTTCCGCTTGACTCTCAATACTCAACACTAACTATATCAAGTGAAATAATTTAATTTTCGTCAGACATTTCGATATTTCCTAATTTATTTTATGCTTGCATATTATAATGAACGCGTTTTACATATACCTATGGAGCTATAAAATTCATTTAATGATATTCCGATTACAGTATTGCGATTCAGAATGTTCAGCTAGTAATGTATCTGGTACAAATATCATAACAACAATTGTCGAGGTGCCACATATAATTCGGTCTGCACCAAAAATTACTGGTATGTCAGAAGTCCATATTCGAACTCAAACAAGCGTTTCAACATCACTTCTTGAAACACCAGCACTGCTTATTACGCCGACAACGCAAGAATCCGCATCTCAAGCTATAATTGATTATGTTGATGTAAGATATAACTTTCTTACTTTATTAAATAAATAATCATAGTAGAAAAATAATATTTCAGTTAAATTTCTGTATTCGTACGCAAATGAATGTAAATAGTTTACAATACGAGTTGAGTTATTAATACTGCAAGTGATCGACAATTTTCATTAAATGCATATATAAAATTATAGGACTTAAAATCACAAAGATCAGTAAAAAGAAGCGTTTTACTTGACACAAGCCTAAATGATGAAATGATGGAACCCCCACAAAAAATTAGATTCTTATCTAACACCGAAAATTCATCTAGAATTGATATTCTTTCTCAAGAAACAAATGTACTGGTACTTCCACCGCCAATTCCAGCAGGCATTAAACATCCTATTAACTCAAGCTTAAAGGTGAAAAATATAATTATACTGAACGATTCCAACAGGATAAATTTGTGTTTGTTAATCTTTTGTGAAATTATTAAAGTTCAAAATGTCTATAAATAAATACAGAAAATATTGAACACAACGATTTTATTTAATTTTACCGTGAAGAACAGAGAATTTTTGTTATCATATTATTAGTTATTATATTTGTTGAATATTGCTTATTATAACATATTTTATGTTTAATCTTTAATAATTGCAATTTTATTATTTTTTTTCAAAACAAAAACACGAAAAGTGTACAATGTTAAGTAATGTTAAAATAATATTCTAAAGATGTCAGAAATTAAAAAAGATTTGAATAAAAATAATTTCGCAACAATTGTATAAAAGATTACACTAAAGTAAATAAAAAAATATATCGTGGCAAGCAAATTTCAATACATATTATTAAATATTAAATATTGCAGAAGTCCAGTACACAATGTTTCTCGACAAAAAATTCAACACAGAATGTGCCCGTCTCGAAGAAAATTCAGTTCCCGAAAATTCCACGCGGAATAATTAATATGTACAATACATGTTATGCTATAAGTGTAACACAAGTGTTAATACACATACCCGAATTTCGAGATGCGATTTTTGCGTATAATTCTCCAATTCAAGGAACAGCAACTTATAGCTTTCAAGAAATTACACGTGCCTTATGCTTGGAAGAAAAGACAGCGTTCAATGGGGAACAGTTGCGGTTACTTTGCGTGAAAATGGGTTTTCAATTAGGTGATCAGCACGATGCAGGAGAGTTCTTCATAACCGTTTTAAATACTCTTCAAAACGAAGACATTAATCTGTTTAACTTCAACATGTCGATACAGCGCAAAGCCACTTGCAGTTTATGCAACAAAGTTTTTACGGAAATAAAGAATAATTTCAACTTAATTATACAAGTTTCAACAAAAAACGTTAATCTTGGATTAAAAGACGCAATGTCTATGCTTTTCGAGTCAACTCCAAAATGTTGTGGTACATTGACATTAGACATTTGTTTTGCAAGTCTTCCGAAATTCATTATTATTTCAATTGATTGTGTGGAGCACTTGGGGACGTCGACGGTTCTTTTAAAAAAGAAATTGTTTTTAAATAAAACAATACGTGCTACTACTTTATCAAAGACCCAAGAATATTCAATGTCAGCAATAGTTTTACACTGTGGAAAGAACTCATTGAATGGCCATTACATTACGTGTATTAAAAAATTACAAGGAAACCAGTGGTTTATTTTAAATGACAACACTGTTAAACAATCAAATGCAGTCGAAATTACACGGCTTTCTGATCTTCACAATCTACGTGTAATAATATATCATCCGAATCAATAATTTAAAGAAGTCTCCATTGAATACTTAAGAAATGTCTGTAAAATTTTTAATTAAATTAAAAGAACATACTTCTTTAAATTATTATAAATCAAAATTGTATTATAAAATTCTGAATATCTAAAGTCTCAATTTTAATTTCTTTCATACATTTATAAACTTTCTTGAAGAAATACTGTTGAACGCTGAAAATTCCAAGCAAACAATATATAAAATCAAATTAATGTTAAATGTTTTTATAACAAGATAGCAATTTGTATTATAGTTTGTAAATATTGCATCGATTATTATAGTTATTAATAATAAGAACTAGTTTTTCACATTAAATGTTCATGAATATTATTTCGTAAATGTCTCGTCTTTTATATCTTACGTAAGGAAATTATATATTGACGCACATATTAATGCACTGCAAAAAATATCCAAGTATTTATTTCCCTTTAAACTCAGTGAAATTGCTAAGCTTTTAATTTTTTAAACGTTTATGTTATATTTATTTAAAATCATTTTCGCTATGAAAAATGATTATTGTAAGTGCGATAAGTGTGCGCGTGATATGCCGATTAATCAATCGACACTGCTCAAACAAAAATTAATATTTAAAAAAAATAATGAATGGTGTTTAATAAAAAATGATTTTTTATTTGATTTATTTAGAATTAAATAAAATCATGAAATGAACTTATACTTAAAACTCCCTTACATGAGGTCATCTTTCACAGTGCAAACTACATGCTTAATAATACAAACAAATTTACGTCTCATAGTGTTTATTTAATGTTAATTTAATATATATGCGAAAATATTTAATGAAAATATGACAGAAAATGCATTTTTTATTTTCAAACCAGTGAACGGAAAAAATTCTGTTGAAATTATCTCGAAATCGAAATTTAACTCTTTAAAGAAGAAAAACTCTAAAATTATAATCATTTAATTTAGTTACAACAAAATTTGTAAAAAAATTGATAAGAAAAGAAAAATTTTTTCTTTTTGCTTAGCATAAGTAATTATATTAAAATACCAAAATAATAGTTTAACGTTTTATACGAATAGGTATATATTAATGAAAAATAATAACTATATAAATTATGTAAAATTATATACAATATTTATTTAATTTAAAAACGATAATTTAAATAATAATGCATATTTAATATGCTTATTAGACTTTTTAAAATAAATCTTTAATATTTGTATAATGTTAAAGAAAATTAACATGAATAATTAAAACAATTTTCAATTTTTATATTAATTATTAATTTTCTTGTGTTCATTTATAATTTCAATATAAAAAAAATACGAAATATTTATATTATAAGTTCGAATAATTTGAATTATTAACATGACTGCGCCGCTAACAGCAAACAGCGCCGCCTGTGCCCTTATCCCGGAATTATGGCATGACAAAAAATTTTCCTGTAAGTGTGACAGCCCTGTTGTTTGCCAGCAGACGATATTCCTGCAGGATTTGCTGCTGTCAAAGCTAATGCTGGCGAAGAGTTGGTCGACAGGCTGCATATTTTTTTTGAATATTTTGAAAATCGTTGGATAACGGTTGAAACGCCCGAGCGTTTGTCAGTTTTCCAACAATTACAAAGATTGACGACAAATGTTGAGAGACATCAACATATGTTATTTAATAACATGTCCCAGGAACCCTCAATATGGGAAGTTCAGGGTAAATTTTAATCACTTCTATGACATGCACTAAAGAAACATAAGATTTTTTTGACTATATTTTCAACATATTCTTTCATTATTAATAAATTATTACTTTATTCTGATTTTTTAATGAAGATTACTATTTTTCCAATTATGAATGTTGTTAATGTAATTGTTGCAGGTAAACTCATGTGCATTTTAAGTAGATTACATGCAGATCTTGGTTATCTGAGACAAGGTCGTCAACGTATTCAGCGGACGCCGCGTGTGAGGCACGCGATAAAACGAACCTTAATTGTTCAGTTATGGAACAGATATCAAGTTGGATATGGTGTTCCAGATTTTGTGCAGGTCGCAGGAAATTTGTCTCGACAACTCATCAATAACATCGAGTTTAACAACGCCACGTTTGGAGGTAAATAAATTTATGCAAGAAATATTTGTTATTGGGTGGATGAAATCTGATTATATGATTCGAGTACAAATAGTTTGTTGTTATTATTAAATATTAATTTTTTGATTAATAACTATTTACTACTGTATTGACAATAAGATACGTTTACAATGTAAATTAGTTCGAAACTTAATTGTTTGCATGTAAAAGAAAACATGATCATTTATAGAAATAGGGTGCCACATATTTTTTAGTGAACGATTGGTAATTTATATGTATATATTATATTCAATACTATGATTTTTTCCAGCTAAGAACTTTCCAAATGAGCCAAATCCAGCTGTGCGGAACGATCATGATTATAATCAAGATAAAGTATTAATAATGAAAATTCATAATTGGTTAAATATGGATATATATATCATGTTAAAACGTTTTATATTTTGTAGTTCACGATATAGAAGAAGACTTAGTTGACCCAGTTGACGAGCTTGCATTAATCTGCGTTATTTGTCATCAAAATCCACGAACAGTAGTGTTAGAGCCTTGCAATCAGTTGGTGATATGCATTCAATGCTACAACAGCATGGTCCGAATATCTGAGATGCCAATTGTAGTAGAAGGTGAAATAAATTATCAACACAATGTGCACGATTGTCCATTGTGTCGTATTCCATATACGAATCATTTCACGATAATTATGCCGCATGATCGTCTCCAAGGAAAACACGCTTTGGAGTGTTTAAACTGCAACAACAAGCGAACAATCGTGCAAATACCGTGCACACATTTACTTCTTTGCGAGAACTGCTTCAACGAAGACGAGAACAGGCAAAATCAGTGCCAAGCTTGCAACGTTCGTATTACACGCACGAAAAACGTTTTAGTGCCAGGCGTGTAATGTTTGTATTTTGAAAATACAAAGTCTGTTTGAAGGTGCGATTTCGATATTATATGATATAACTGTTAATGATATATGTCTATGGTTATATTTTGTGTAATTACTTGGCATTTTTGTATTTATTACAATTACAATTATATAAATTGTAACACAAATAACAAAAGCAATCTTTTTATAGGTTTGACTGCGATTTGTAGTTCTGAAGTTTGGGACATAATGTGCAGCGATTTTCCCGAGCAGTACGAAGAATATCGAAAGCATATGAGAGAAAAGCATGTGAAAGAACATTCGAAGAAAGAAAGGGAATTAAGCGCAGCGACAACGCAGAACGCCATCGTATCGATCTTGGCTATGCAGTCTGCCATCTCATGGAGTGCAAAACTCAATAAATCCCGAAAAGATACGCTTAAATTTAGTCTTGATTTGCAGATGTTTGCAATTAATGTACCTCTTTCTTTTTTTTTAATTATTTGACACTTTTTTTCTACTTGTTTGTGTTTATCAAGTACATAGATACATTATAATTGTGTATTGATATATGTATATGATTTTATTTTGTGTAATTAGTTGGCATTTATGTATTTTTTTTCTTGCGCACTATTTAACTTGTACAACTGACTTTGATATGAGACAAAGATTGTTCAGTGACAATTCACAGACGAACTTGTGTTTAGAGATTGCGGGAGGTTTTTTTTTACCAAGTTTGTTTTCGTCGTCTGTTTTCGATTTGAGTTGTATTTGAAATATTGAACGAAGATTTTGAAGACGATTAAGTATTTTTATGTTTCAAAATACAAAGACAATTGTGAGGTGCGATTGCGATATCAAGTGCATTTTTGTATTATCTTTTTTTTTCTTGCGCACTATTTAACTTGTAGAACTGACTTTGATATGAGACAAAGATTGTTCAGTGACAATTCACAGACGAACTTGTGTTTAGAGATTGCGGGAGGTTTTTTTTTACCAAGTCTGTTTTCGTCGTCTGTTTTCGATTTGAGTTGTATTTGAAATA
>JABFPJ010005193.1:0-12533 GCA_022817425.1 Gryon sp. ZL-2020
ATTTATGTAAAAATTTAACAAACTTTACGTAAACTTTATGTTAAAAATTTATATTGATCAAAATGAAACTCCTTTTTTATTGATGACTTTATGAATGACTGGTAACATAAAGTTTAACTGCAACATCGATTAAATTATTAATTTTTACATTTTATTAATTGTATTCTTTTTTATATTTATTTTGTTACAAATAAATGAATTCATTCAAATACAAGAAATTACTATCATTAAATATTAAATTATAATGAATGAATATCAGTAAAATGTACTTATTAATTATAATTTATTAGTTATTAATTATATTTTATTTGAACGTTTCTTATTTGGAGGATGTTAGCATCTTGTTAACATCAATTTTATGTAAAATTGCGGACACCTCCTTACAATAATTTTCCATAAAACTTACATTTTTATGTGTTATCAGGGTAGCCTTCTTATCGCATTTTATATAAATTATATATACATTTTATATATTATATACAATATTATAACAAAGTTTTTCATATATTGAAAAACTTTCATATATTGAATATTGCCTGATAATTCTATGGAAAAACCAGGTAAGTGTATATGAAATCCCAATATACATAACTAGTTTTCTCTCTGAGCCGCAGAATTATAGTTTGAAAATTTTTACAATAACTTCTTTACATTTTCTCTCTTTTTATTCCAAATATATAAACATTCAGAATAAGAGTTTTTTCATTCGATATTGCAAAAATAATAATAGAAGTCATGCAATGCAAAATGGTTATTGATATTATTTAATGAAATTATTTATATTATATAAATATATGAGCAACGTTCTTTTTAAACAAAAAATTAGTATTTTATAAAAGTGAAAATGTTATAAAATTATTTATATATATAAGTGTATAAATGTAGAAATGTAATGAACTTTCTGGAATTTTCTTCATTTTGAAATATTAGATGTACATACATGATTCCATTGAACTGCAAAAGTGTATGTAAAAATCTAGTATTAAAAAAAAGACAATCATGAAAAGAGTAGTTAACGGTATGAACTAAACTGCTAATAGCACCAAAAATTTCTTATCCGTCACATGTTTTGTGATGTCATTATCATTTTTACTAAAAAAATGTCGAAAGATCCACGTACAAGATAAGACACGTATTGATCAAAATCGCTACTTAATGAACGATAACAATTCCAATTGTGCGTTTCAACGGGAATCGTAATTATCTGAAATTTAACGTGATAAAAATACTCAAAGTATTTTATTACTGTGCAATCGTAATCAGCGTAACATATAATGAGATTAAAAACGTGTTGAATGAAACTTATTTAGTATAATATTTTCCTAGTTAGTTGCCGCGGTTAATGCATGAGAAATTTCGATCAAAGTTTTCTCATTATCGAATCATTTTGCTCACAATTAAAATAATATTTAACAACAAGTTATTAGATTGTTTAAGAAGTATTGTAATACTGACTTTTAGTGTAAATAAAAACTCTATAATTGCATTTATAGTATTTCGTATTTGCTTGCTAATTTTGAAATTTTTAATTTGTTGTCGAGAAAAATAATATAAGTGATTACTTATTAATTATAAGATTTAAAACCTGTAAAGATAATGTCCCAGATAGAATTTGTTGGGGGAAAAATTATCGCGGTATAAAAGTGAGTATATCGATAGAATATCGTCCAAATAATTGACGTGGATAAAATGATTCGGTTAATTTTTCTGTGGACTATTATTATAGGTGCGTGTTTTGGTATACAAAATGGTATGTAAAATGAGTAACATACAAAATATAATATTGTAAACTCTATGTATATATGATTGCTAATTATTTAGAATACTTGCAGATTTAGTAGCTTTGGTGGATATAAATGAAAGTGAAATAATCAATATAGAAAATAATCCACCAGGTAATGAATGTGAAATTATAACCAACAAAAATAAAAGAATCAAGTATAGAAAAAATGATTACAACACCACAATCCCTGGACTCAAAATAAAAAAAAACTGTGACGTCTCATTAATTGTAGATCGATTGACGAATGGAACGTGGACATTTAAAAATGAAAAAATTAGAGATCAAACATATCTTATTATAGTGGTAAAAGTAAGATATTTCCCGTAAATTTGATTCTGAAAGATTTCTGATTTTCTAATCATATTTTTAGTAATCCATTTAAAAATATATTTTAGACAAAAGAAGAAATTCATCTGTCAGATTTAGAAGATATACCAGAAAACTATATCGTACATCAAACATTGCCATACCAAGAAAAAAATATCACGGGTTGTTATTTACTAAAGGTAAAAACACATAACGATACTTGATTTATTCCAAAAAACATTTTATTAATTTAGATTATTTATTAATTAATTTATTTTATAATAGGATCAAGATTTGCCAACTATAAATTTATTTGAAACAAATAAAGAATTTGAACTTGTGGGTCAATGCGGTGTTCGATTCAAATCAATTCCTAGCAATGAAGGCACGTGGACAATCTTAGCAGTGTTTGGTACAGATTATGGAATGGAAGGAACATTTGACTTATCTGTTACACCATTAGAGCAAAAAGCCAAGGTAAGTATTCTAATTCTTAGTATATAATTTCAAAATGCTAGATTGCATTTTACATCTAAACATACAGCGATAATTTACAGACGATAGTTATTGCAATAATAATGATACACTTTTTTCAGAAATTATACGCTAATGTTCCTAGGGGTTCAAACGAATATAAATTGATTGGTATTCGTGAAGAGGTTTATTACTGTATAATAACGGACCCACATAATAATATTGTAAAAATAGTTGAAAATAGTGGAATTTCATTTTGTGAATACGAGATTCCTGTTGTGACTTCTTATCATGCAGGAACTTGGAAATTCAGTCACTACTTTAACAAAAATGATCAAGTACCGATTGATTACGAAATTAATCTGAACATTGTGGATGGTTAGTACATTTCGAGACGTGACACAACTGCACAACTAATTGCTATCAAATGAATTTGATATTGATTTGTTTAATTTTAGATACTAAAACAACGAAGGTTGCAATTGCATATCTAAAAAATAAAATTCATGCAACTTGCAATACTACAGGTCAACATGTTATAAGAACATGTAAATTCATTAATCCTGCCGACGAAATAATAAATGTGTTCTTGGGGATGTCAACTGAAAAGTATGTCTGATCTATATTCTATTGTAAGATGTAAAAAACAATGAAAAAACAATAATTTAATTTTTCTACCATAGATATGAATATTATGGCGAAAGTTATGGTGAAAAATATGATAAGCAAGAATGTGGAATTATCATTCATAATCCAACAGAGTTAGACTATGGAAAATGGAAATGTGTAATGACGACTACAAAATCGAAAACAGTTCAGGCTTTGGTTTTTCTGGAATCATCTAGTTATTTATCACAACCAACTGAAATATCGAAAGAGTTTCCTAATAAAGTTTTTGTTAAAACGGATAATTCTTTTAAAGTAAGCATGTGATTTATTTATCGAAGTAAACGTTTATTTTCATTAAATAACTTCAAATACAAACTAATACGTGAATATTCAGTTTGTTTCACATTATATTTATATATATATTGTCTTATTAACTTTTTCAACCACAAATTATCATCTGTCCAATTCAATCGTTGTTTCAGGTACAATGTGGTACAAATCGGCGATTATCTTATTGCTGGCTTAGAAGTCCAAATGGAACAATGTACAATATTATTTCAAATTATGCTACATCTGGAAATGACTTAATAAATACTTTAATTTATGCCGGTCTTGAATTAGATATGGGAGAATGCGGAGCACAATTTTCGAATGCCAGTAAATTATTTGATCATGGTGACTGGAGTTGTCATATGGGGATGGAGTATGGGCCAGAGATAAAAACTATAGTTTCCGTAACAGTCACAGGTATATAATTATTATACGGCTTCAGAAACTTCTCTTAATTATATTATTCATGAAGACCATCTTATTAATAAATTAGGCTAATTGTAGGTTGAAAAATCGATTATTCTAATTTTATACATTCTGTGGAATAGTAATTTTCGAATTAGTTCCTATTTTAAGGGTCACATGTTGCAGATTCGGATATATTTCCCGTAGAAAGAAGAATTAAAGTTCTTCCAAATGATGAAACGATTAAATTATCCAGTATGACTATTCCTGGTACAAAATTTGATAATGGTTACTGTTATTGGATTAGTCCTAATGGTTCTAGGATTGTTGAAAAATTTGATCATCGTTATATTATTTCAAGAAATGACCATTCATGTTCATTAACAATAAAAGGTAAAAATGGTTTTTATTTTTTTATTACAAACGTTCAATTGAAAATGTGTTTTTTTAATGAATAATTATTCATACAATTTTTTTAATGATTTCAGCTGTAGATGTTAATGAAGAGACAGGACAGTGGACTTGTGTTATTCGAAGTGAGGAACGAGAATATCGAACAGTCATTGAAGTTTATATTGCCTCAACAAGTTTTATGTGGGTTATAGTTTCCAGTGTACTTTTAGCACTTACAACTCTTGCAGCTATGGTTATTTTTGTATACAGACGAAACAACAGCCTACATGATAATGATAAAAAGCAACTTATAAAAGATGCTGAATCTATAGTTTCAAAAACATCGTATATTTCTAGGCCACAGGCTTAGTTAAAAATTGTTATGAATTAAATGGTTTAAAAAAAACAATGTAGAATTAATTATTTATTCACTATGGTACTCTGTTTTACGTGTAAAATTATCTCCCTGTTTGTGATATTTATAACTGTCAGTATTTCTTATATAAATCATTTCTGTATTTATAATTTATTTAAATTAGAAATCTAAATATATTTTATTGGAAAATATTTTATTGATTACAATGTGTAAAATTTAAATATAGTTAAATAAATAATATAATGAGAATAAATGATGATTAAATTTATAATGAATCTGCTTTTAAAAATGTTTTAAACATTAAAAGTAAATGGAAATTTCTTTTTTTTTCAAGATATAATTTGCCACATCTTGAATAATAATAATTCAATAATACGAAATAGGAAATATTAGTTTCATATATATGAAATTCAAATTCACATAAAGAAAGAAATTTCGTTACTCAGCAACATTTTGAGCTGTTATATGTGATGAGGAATCGTTGACGAATCGTAAACAAATCGTAAATTTGTTCATCGTAATAACGTCAACGAGTCAGCAAATATATTATTTATTAAAATTATATAACACATTTGCTGACGAAAAGTGTGTCTGACTGAAAAATTAAATATTTTTTAAATATTTAAATTCATAAATTCTTGTTTAATTTTATCTTAAGATAAAATTATATGCATTATTTGGTAAATTTTGTTATCCCAAAGAATAATATTTAATAATTAACGTTTCGAAATAATGTTTATTTCCTTATCAGAACTAAAATATATAAGAGAATACAATATTTTAGATTACAAGTTTTTCTAAACATTAATAACAACATTAATAGATCTCATTCATATATTCAATATTTGTTATTGATATAAATGTTCTGTTATTATTTTTGAGGTTATAATTTCTTTAACAAATTATAACATTTTAATGAATTATAACAAATTATAACAAATTATAATACAAAAAATTATCACAAAATTTACCACATACAATTTGAGAGGAAAATACATACAATTAGCCTCTAATTAAAAAAAATGTGCATATATAAAAAAATATATGCATTATTAATAACATTTAATATTTAATATTAATAATAAAATTATATGAATTTTTTCATGTATGCATATGAGATAAAGCGGATATATGTTTACACATATATGAGACTGTATATGAGAAAAATAAAAAACGTCATTTATTTAAATTCTGTATTGAAGATATTCAAAGGTTGGAACGAAATTCTATCTAATTCTAGTGAAGTTTTTATATCTTTAAAATCGAAATTCTTGAATGAAGATTTAAACTCAAATGAAACTCATTCAAGATATTTTAAATCTGGTGAGAAGTTATTTCTTAAAAGTCTTTAATTAAATTATTCACACAGTTTTTTTCTTACATATATAAAATGCATACAGTGTGTCAACTCGTCAGTACATGTATCAAAATACATTGTTCAAAAGCAATAACATTTTATTCTTATAATAATTTAAGAATACTTTAAGGTACTGCAGTATTATATTTTTTATTATTATTTATCAAATATAATTTTATAATTATATTTTATAATTATGATATTTGTTGAATAAAATATATATTTATTTAAAAATATTTCTTTGTCTTATTTTTAATATTTTCTTTAAATACGCATATCTATAAAGTATACATACAGATATACAAGAGTTACTGTGGTTATTAATTCTTTCTAAAAATATTGAAAACTTATATTACAGAACATATGTTATCCGTTACTTGCGAATGCTCTTGAAGTAAAATGTCTATTAATAATATTTTACTTATAGATATTTATAATTCATAGTGTTATGAAATTATACAATTAAATTAGTTAAAGTATAATTATTCAGTCCAAACAAAGTAGATAATTATTTTCTACCACAGTGATTTTACTCATTTATTCTTGTACGCCCAAAAATCATTTTAATCAAAGTTTCAATTTTAGATAATGAATGTAACAAACAACGAAATTATATCATGCATATCGATAATATTGATAAGTTTTTCAGTCTTAAAATAAAGCAGAACGTAACAGTCGATGTGAATACTTTATAAGTAGTGTTAATTTCTCTATTGTTTTTCATTTTGTATGTTTTCAATGCGCATTCATTAATACATTCAATTTTTTGTTAAACTGAACCACTGATGTCATAAGAAGCGTGACGAATATTATATATTCATTTCTCATAAAACAAATTAGTTATTATTAACAATATATCGGAATATTTTTTTATAAGAGTGTGACTACAAAATAAGAAACTAGTGTGACTAAAAGGCAACATCAGTTTTTTGTCAATTTTGTTCTTCTTTCTTCTTCACTGGCACCCAATTTTAGTTGATACGGCCAACTAATCAATTTTGTTCGATTGAACTGATGTTATAAATATTAACTACTGAAAATGTGGGGTTATGTGGGAATAATGTGCATTTCTTGTGTTGGAGTAATAGTTGCTGATGAAACGCCGAACAAATATAACTTTTTTCAAGTTAACACGAGACAGTATATATCATTCCCCGAGAGACATCCTTCAGAATATGATATTATTCATAATAAAACAAAGACTTATAATTGCAATAATTTCACTGAAGTCAGTGAAATTTCAGATTCACGAGATAATAATGAATCTCGTGGAATGCAATGCTGGCGTCAATATTTGTCTTTCGAAAATTTTACATATGAACTTGCAGGAACGTGGGAGTTAAAAAAAAATAATAGGTCTATAGAATACACAATTTTCGGGTCAAACGTATGTATGCAATTATTAGAGAAAAAGTAATCAACGAATCGTTCTGAAATATTTATGAAGCCATATTATTTTACAATTTTCAGATTGTCGAAGAATTTCAGGTAATACCGAAAGGAAATATAAGTGTAACAATCAATCAAAATATTACGGTACATATGGCTAAAGTTAAGGAGAAAACAATTGATTGTTTATTAATACATAATGTACGTTGGTGAAAATATTTTTTATGAATATCAATTATTCATATTCTGTAAATTTGAATATGTTAAATTTCACTTATTCTACGTGTATATTCACTTATAACCGATAAGAGGACGAGTTATAACTTTGTCATTAGTGAATATTCACTTATTGTAAGTGTATATGCACATATTTGAATAACAACACGACTATGCACTTATGTTAATTTAGAGAGTAGTTAATATATATATTTATTAATTTATTTATCGAAATATTTCTTTTTAGAAAACAAATTTATATAATATTACCGAAAATAAAATAAGTTTTGTGAAACCACGGTATGATTGCGGAGGAACAATCGAAATTCATTCGTGGTCACAGGGTGAATGGCAATTGGTGCAAAAAGTAGAAGGAGGAATAGTGTACCATGATAATTTTTTCATCAATGTACAAGATGGTATTAAAAATATACGCGTAAGTAATTATACAATAATTTATTCATTATGATGTAATTTCTAGTTGAAAATTGATAATCATGATTTCACAATTTTACTTGTATTCTCAGAAAGAATATATAGATATTGTTGAAGGCGATAAATACAGATTTAAATTAGATCATAATGTTTTAAACTGTGCATTATTCGACCCACGTGGAAATAAAAGAGTTTCAGTATCTCCGGATTGCTCTTATGCTATATCATCCGTTTGTATGAAACACGCTGGAAAGTGGACTATGCATTTACAATTGAACGATGATTATAATATAGACGTAATTGAATTTAACGTAACAGTTTATGGTAAATCAAAATTTTTATATAAATTGATATACAGCTAATTGTATTAATTGTATCCTTCACGAAGACTAGTAGCTCACTTCCTGACTTTGACTGGAATACTCTCGTATAACCTCACTATGATCACATCCCTAACTACCGAAATTTTTATTATTTAATTTTGTTATTAAATTAAATTCTAATATAATCCCATAATCAAATTTCATCATATATTAGGTTAAATTTACCCAATCAAAGTCGTCTTAAAATCTACTGTATAGAATAAATGTGATACGTCTACGAATAATACGATTTAACATTTTCAAAATAAAAACTCAAAAAATAAATCGTTCTTACAGAAAGAAAAGTGGAAACTTCAGTTATTGTTGGCAAGAACAAGGAAATTCATTTACTTTGCTATGTAAAATTCAAGATTGAAAAACAATATTGTCATTTTCAACATCCAAATGGAACTATATTCAATATTCACAAGTTATTTGGACATGAAGAGTAAATTTATAGTTGCAATTTGAATATACGTTTATGTATGAATATATATAATTAATACGCAATTTTCCAGATATGAGCCTTACAGTAACTATTCCACTTTATCATCCCTACGTTCAGAATACTGTGGAATTACGATAAGATCATCAAAATCTTACGATTATGGCGCATGGCGATGTCAAATAAAATCACGTAAACCTACCATGACAGTTGGATCCCTTCTTTTACTGAACTCAACAGAAGTGTCACAAAAGGAACAACAAACTGAATTTAAAAATTCGAATGTTTATGCAAAACTTGATAATATACTAGAGGTACATATCTATTTGTAAAACTAATCATTATAATAATACAGTAACAATTTGGAAACTATTTACAAAGTATGGAGTTGATAATTATTATTGACTATATATATATATATATATATTTCTTCTTTGTTCTAGTTATCTTGCACAATAAATGATTTTATAAGTAAATGTTGGATGAAGAGTCCAAATGGATCAGTGTACATGATAAATGAAAGTGATAAACTTTCAGACTTTAAATATAACGGTCGTGGTTTCTTAATGGGTGATTGTGGTATGACGATTGAAAAAATTGCTTATGAACATGATGGTGAATGGACATGTATAATGGAATTAACGAACGGACAAAAAGTGGAATCAAATATACACGTTAGAGTGGCAGGTATAGTACTTTTTTTCGGAAAAGTAATTTCCTTAAATAATAAAATATAATGTTTTTATTTAACTTCATTATTCAATATTTTTTAGAATCTTCTATAATGCCGATGCAAGATAAAATAATCTATACAGGCGAACCAATTAACATGTCTTGTATTGTAATTCCTGGTGAAACATTTGACTGTGATGTATGTCGATGGATCAAACCCGACGGAAATGGAATTCACTACGATTCCGACAATTACCATATTGAGAAAGAATATCGCAAATGTACTCTTAATGTTAAAGGTAATGAGTCTTTTGTTTCTTTGAAACTGCTCATTTCTTAAACATTAACAATTAAAGTGAAATCAAGTCATATATTTTTATTACTAAAGCATATCAAATTTCAGATGCAAATGTTATTGGTACATGGACTTGTATTCTGGAGTCAAAAATAGGAACTCCAGCAATTTATAGTGCAAATGTTCTAGTTTATGACGAGAGACCTACAAACGTTGTGTTGATTGTAGCATTATCTTCTATAGCTATTGTATTTTTAATATCATGCGTCACATTTTACATATGCAAAAATCACTATAAAGCAAATTCAAATGGTACGTGGCTTAAATGAAAATTTAATTATTTTTTGTGTGTAAATATAAGCAAATAATGATCATTATTATATACAATACCGTTAACCTTACACTTTATGTAATACTAACGTTATTAATATTACTATGTGTAGCTACTTGTAATTAACTGTAAAAGTAATTAATAATGTAATAATAATCAATAATAATATATAAATAATATTTGATTACTAAAATTAATCAAATAGGGAAATTGTTGTATTAATAGCTGAATATCTATTTAAATCGAACTATTGTGACCACAGTACATTTCTTATGCTGCTTTAATGAAGAAAGTAGGGTTTTTACGATTGCTGTTAAAAGGAAAAAAGGAAAACAGAAATCGCTTGTGAGTTGTTCAAAACCATTTAAGTTCAAGTAGGTTTATTTCAGGTATATATATTTTTCAATGAGATTCCCTTTGAATCATTGAAAGGTAAGTTGTTATTTCTACTTTCCAGTGTATTAGACACGTGTATTTTTTGTTAAGGCAGAAGAACTTTTCTTTTATTCTACATTGTGTTTCTCTTGAAATTCAAATGATAGACAGTTATTAGCAATAAATTTGTTTTACCGAACACTACAAAATTTGGTTTTATCGATGTATATATAAAGTTCTTTTTAGCATTGCGGTACCATCATTAAAATTAATGTCGTCTTTGGAATTGCATTTTTTAAATTAAGAATGTAATGACATTTTAAGTTGAACTATATATAATGTAGTGTAATAAACTATATCATTATTTGTAAAATCTATACTTATACTTGATTATATATTTTATCTTGTTATACAATCCAAATAAAACATTAAATAATTGTTTTCATACTATATTATATGTATCAGAACAATGTATTATGAAAGTACAACAGGAAATAAATTGCAATGGCATTTATTGCTACTGAATAGCAATTAATATTAATCGACATCTTAAAACCTAATAGGAACATTATATTTATTGCATATCAATGTTCTGTCTTATATGGGAAAAAAGTCCATATCAATTGACCGTTACCACTTAACATTACATGATAATTATCTGAGGTGCTGAATTGTCCCGCTTTTGCATAGACCATTTTTGTTGTAATTATAATAAAAAGTATTAATTTTATTACAATAGAATAAGTCATATATATTTTTTTCATTCACGATTTTAATTTAACCGAATTTCCAATATTGTGTATTATTTATAATGCGGGATTTAACACCTTCAGCTTTTATTACAAAGTAAAAATAATTACTTTATTTGTAAGCATCTTTACGTGCTCTTACTGTGAAATTATTGCATTACATCACGCATTGAATTAGTAGGCCCCCTAAACGATTGAACTTAGGACAAAATAACTTCGGACAAAGTAACTTCTATAAAATAACTTGGACAAAATAAGTATTATTAATTATTTCAATATAAAAATATTATTCGGATTAATTCAATGTATTGTTTGTTGCACGTATTATTACATGTATAAATATGAATAAATGCATATTCGTGCTCTTATTCAAATAAGTGCATATACACTTACAATAAGTGAATATTCACTTATGAAAAAGTTATAAGTCGTGCTCTAATTGATTATAAGTGAATATACACGTAAAATAAGTGAAATTTCACTTATTCAAAATTACAGAGTAGGCAATGTTCATAGTTAGGGTCGTGAGGGGGTTGTGAGCGGGTCGTCTGGAGGTCACAATAAGCAATCAATTTATTTTTATATATTCTAACTATATTATTAGGCTTGAAAATTGTAAATGAAAAAAATCTACATATCTACATCATGTGATATTATTGTTAAGTCCCTACGTAACTTCGATGTTTTATTATTATTCTTACTTTTATTTCATTATTTGACAGCACAAATAATTCTTAATACATTAATAAATCCATACTAATATATAAAATTGAAGGGAATTTTAAGGGAATATAACCCTAGGCCACAGAAGTGTCCATACGTACACTTTTAAATTCACTCTTTATTCACTCGTTCAAATTTATGTTTACACTAAGTCCACTCTTTCACTCTATATACACACTACGTTCATTTGTTCACTCTTATGTTCACTCTCTGTCCGAATAGACACTTCCGTCATACGTATTTCTAGTTCAACTTGCCATAATTGCGACCGCATTTATGTAACCATAAAAAAACAAGCAATTGATCGTGGACCTATCCAAATAAATTGACCTTTGCACAATCAAGAGACACAGTAGTGTCTCTGGCCAAGTACAAAAAAACGAACGTTTTTTTGCGGCCAGCACTACCGTGTCTCTTTTCAGATACAAACAAATGCCATTTTTTAACATACAAAAAAGGCAACAATAACAATAAAATTTCACATTTTTTTGCTGTAATATTGTTGCCA